>OX421500.1:24210230-24372730 GCA_949126835.1 Anisus vortex
AATAGAATGAACAAGTGGATGTTATAATTGTGAATAGACTGAACAAATTAATGTTATAAATGTAAATAGATTCAAAAAGTTGATGTTATACATGTGAATAGACTGAACAAGTTGATGTTATACATGTGAATAGACTCAAAAAGTGGAAAAGTACATGATACAATTAGGAATTTTATAAAAACTGTAATAATTTTGTTTATTAACAACTAAACTGGTGGTTGTGGGGGGGGGAGTAAGACATGCAGATTAAATACCCTATTAAAAACTTTGTAAATATGATGACATTTTTTTTAGTTTTAAGTAATTAAGTCAGGAAAAAATATTTAAAAAAAACAACACAACAGTGTAATAATAAAGTAACTTAGAAGAAATCTTTAAAATAAATTGTTATCTTTTTTATAATAAAACTAAATCATCACTTTGAGGATGTGTCCTACTAATGAGGATGTGTCCTATTAATGAGGATGTGTCCTACTAATGAGGATGTATCCTATTAATTAACAGAATATCAACCAGTCAGCGATGTTAGAGACCACACAATATTTTCCCATTTTATTATAAAACGCTCTTATTTAAGGTGCGCTGATGGCCAGTGAATGGAATCCATGGTCACTTAACTCCCCTTTGTTTAGTTTCTACGAGTGAGTTCAACGACTACGCTGCTACGATGGAGTTGTTTATTGTTTAATTTAGGTCGCGCTGTTTCACTTAGAACAATCTGGGTAAAGCGTTTTCCACTGCCGGCACTTCCTTTGTGTTTATATGAAGAGGTGCGAAGAGGTGCGCTAGGCTTGTCTTAATGACAATGAAGACGATAGATAAGAGATGGCGGGTGTACAGGAGGGGACGAACTCTTAATCTGACTAGGTCAAGATGTCAGTGATCTGGAGGTCCGTCATTAGGTCTTTGAAGACGACAAAGTTATGTAATTCGGACGGCTAACGGGAATGTCAATTAATGACTAGCTAATGAATCTCGACACTGTTATGTGATTTGTCCGCGCGACTGACAGACAGACATATTCAGAGTTTACACATTCCATAAATACACTTTGCTTCACTTTATTTCCTGTCTCACACTACGCCAACACACGTCTGAAAGTACTTCTGTTTATACACACTCAGTTCATACACTCTTAATCGTATTATGTGGATATAATTAAGATAAGATAAGATAAGATAAGATTGCTTTATTGATCCAAATGAATGGAAAATTGACTTGATTACATAAATTCCGTCTTTCAGCATACATAAAACAATATTAAAGAACCATTTGTACTCAAACACAATAGACATTCACGCACACTATCATACCATTTATCATACAAGAAAAAAGTAGGCCTATTATTTAGGAGTCAGCTATTGAGCCATTGTATTTCCTGGCTGAAAGGTGATTCTTTTGAAAGAGTCTCACTGACAGTGGAACAAAAGAGTTCTTAAATCTCTCTGTTCTTGCCCTTATAGAAAGAAGCCGACCACTTCGACTAGATATTATGTAACTATCATGAAGCGGGTGTGCATGATCTTGGAGGATTTTATCAATCATAGACAGGCACCTTGAACTGAAAATATCCGCAAGAGATGGTAATTCTGTCTGTGTAGTACGAGAGGCTTTGTTTATTAGGCGGTCTATCCGATGTTTGTTCAATGTGGTGGTATTACCATACCAGCAGGTGATTGCAAAGGTTATGATGCTACTGTTACGAACCTTGCCCCCCCTTTACCCAGCTATCCCTTATAGCTGACCTCTACGTTCATTGGTTGAGGCCAGTGACTGGCTAATGTGTAAATGTGTCACGAGGGGACACGGTGTTGTGTGCTTACTTTTTAAGTCGTCGAGCTGTGCAGTTGTGTTCCAGTTGTTTTTGTACTTGTTTTTACTGAATTAAAGAGTTTTTGTTCATTGAAAAGCCATGTGTTTGGCTTGAGAATACCTAAGAAGTAATCTACTAACCATACCCCTAGATCAAGCCGTTACAATTGGGATCTCGTCCGAAAAGCAGTTGATGCAGTAGTCTGAAAAACTGTGAGTAACATTAACATTACATTATAATGGAGTCACCGATAACAGACTTTTCCATCTCCAAAGAAAGTAATATTCAACTGGAGTTAGCCAAGATTGAACTAGCAAAATTTGAAATGGAACTAGCTAGTAAGGAGAGGATGGAAAAAGAAAAACTAGCAATGGAAAAAGAAAAACTAGCAACAGAAACTGCAAGGGAAAAAGAAAACCTAGCTAGTAAGGAGAGGTTGGAAAAAGAAAAACTAGCAATGGAAGAAAGATTAGCCAAATTGGCTATAGAGGAAAAAATGGCACAACAACAGATAAAACAAGAAGCTATTACTAAACAGACTCAAATATTTGATATTTTCAGGTACATAAATTACGTTCCCAAATTCGATGAAAATGAACCTGTTGACCAGTATTTTGACCGTTTTGAAAGAGTAGCCACGGACTTTCCGTTCCCAAAAGAAAAGTGGGCTGTACTCGTCAGACAAGGACTCACTAAAGTCGCTAACCGCAAAGCACGAGAGGTCATAGTTTTATTGAAAGATGAAGAGTTTGATGATTACCAATATATCAAAGAAGCCATCATTAGAAGATACGTATCTGTACCAAAAAGTCATAGAGAGATGTTTAGAAAACCCACAATAGAGAACGCCGACGACCTAATTACCCAGCAGAAAAAACTCACTGAGACCTCTCAACAAATCGTGTGTCAACATTGTAAAAAAGTAGGTCACGCACGAGGAGACTGCTGGTTAACAAACAAGAAAGGTTTAAAACAACCAAACAAAGAAATCGGAGCTTCTGAGATAAGTGAAAGTATAACACTACAGCCTGCGTGTCAAAATTGTAATAAAATCGGTCACGCACGAAAAGATTGTTGGTTTTTGAAAAAGAAAGTTTCAAAGCACTCAGAACATAAAATGGGAGCTTATGATATGATTGAAGGTCAGCCAAAGCCAAAGCCTGTGTGTAAGAACTGTGATAAACTAGGTCACACACTAGAAGACTGTTGGTTTATGGAAAAAGGAAAAGATTCACAGCAAATAGAACACGTGATGGAAGCCTACTATCGTCAGCCTAATTCAAAGGTAGAAACGTGTAAGGTTATCCAGTGTGCTGATGAAGGAAAGGAAAGTAAATCAGAAAATTCACCTATGAAAGAATTGTCACCTTATATAACTAAAGGCGACACAAAAGATTCACAGCAAACAGAACACGAAATGGAAGCCTACTATCGTCAGCCTAATACAAAGGTAGAAACGTGCAAGGTTATCCAGTGTGCTGATGAAGGAAAGAAAAATAACTCAGAAAGTTCTTCAATGAAAGAAATGTCACCTTTTATATCTAAAGGCTGCATATCGATCTCAGATAATAGAGAAAGCACAACAAAGGTAGAACATGTTAATGTAAACCAGTGTGCTGATAAGAAGATAGAAACTTCATTTGACAAAAAGATAGAAACTTCATTTGAAAAGAAGATAGAAACTTCAACTCTTGACGAATTTTCGCCATTTACATCTGAAGATAAAACTAAGCTACAAAAACCAGTTAAAATCCTAAAGGATACCGGTGAAACTATGTCCCTGAGTCTAGAGGGTAAATTATCACTCTCTGAACAAACATATACTGGACAAAAGGCACTAATAAAAGACACTGAGATGCGACATGTGGAAGTTCCGCTTCAACGCATTCATCTTAAGTCCGAACTTATTTCCGGTCCAGTGATTGTAGGAGATAAACCTACACTTCCATTTGACGGAATCTCTGTCATAATTGGAAATGACTTAGCAAAAGGCTGTGTAAAGCCTGAACTGATTGTGACTCAAAATTCTGAAGTCAACAATACAGAAGTAGAAGATACTGAACTGTACCCTATTTATGCCATCACCCGAGGCATGAATCAACAAGACAATAGGGACAAGACGCCTGGAGGACCAGCCAAAAATGAAAATACTCGGATCGAAATCGACTTGGAAGCTACCTTCTTTTCCAGGTTGGTAGAACCACCTGTAGACAACGGAGGAGATAAGTTATCTCCCAGGCAGCAACTAATCCAAGAACAACAGAAAGATACAGAGCTGGAAAAGCTGCGTGAGAGTGTTGTGGCTGAGTCTGACGTCAGAGATGGCCCTGTACAATATTTTGTACGTGGTGAAATGCTGATGAGGAGTTGGAGACCTCGGGATGCTGCGCCAGAGGATAACTGGAGAATGGTGGAGCAAATCGTGGTTCCGGTGAGGTACCGAACAGACATTCTTGAGGTAGCGCATGACTCGCCCTTATCGGGTCATTTGGGGATAAACAAAACATATCAACGCATATTGCCCCACTTTTATTGGCCTGGGTTGAAACGTGACGTCACCGCCTACTGTAAATCGTGCGAATCATGTCAACTCATAGGCAAGCTGAACAAGACAGTACCAGTTGCACCACTACAGCCCATCCCTGCTTTTGGCGAACCTTTCTCGCATATTATCATCGACTGCGTGGGACCCCTTCCCAAATCTAAATCAGGTCACAAATACTTGCTGACTATGATGTGTACCGCAACTAGGTATCCAGAAGCGGTGCCCCTTCGCAGTATCAACGCAGAGAAAATAGCAGAGACGTTAACCGAGTTTTTCACCCGGTATGGTCTACCCAAATCGGTGCAAACCGACCAAGGAACCAACTTTACTTCCAAACTTTTTCAACAAGTTCTAGATCGATGGAAGATACAACATAGAATGTCAACGGCATACCACCCAGAAAGCCAGGGAGCGCTAGAGCGTTTCCACCAAACATTAAAGACGATGTTAAAAACTTATTGCCATGACCATCAGAAAGATTGGGACAAAGGAGTGCCATATGTGCTCTTTGCTGCCCGTGAAGCTATACAAGAGTCCTTGGACCCTGAACACACCGTCAGCGGTCCCTTAAAACTGCTTAAAGAAGCCTGGACAGATGAACAAACCGAGAAAAGAGGACTCATTGACTGTGTAGATAAGTTTAAAAATCGTTTGTTCAATTCTTTTGTATTTGCTAGAGACAATTTTAAACAAGCCCAGCGCAAAATGAAAACTGTTTTTGATCAAAAATCACGAGTTCGCACATTTGCGCCAGGGGAAAAAGTGTTGTTATTTCTCCCCACCAACACTCACCCCCTTTCTGCTAAATACTTCGGTCCATACGAAGTAGATTCAAAGGTCAGTGAGGTCAACTACATGATCAAACCTTATGAGGGTAGGGAAATGGTAGAAGGTAACTATTCCCCTCCAACTCACCCCATGTCACCTATTGTTGTTGAGCCTGACGAACAACACTGTGAAACTGACCATAAATTGAGTGGTTGTAAACTAAATAACTCCACTGTGTTTGATAACATTGATGAAAAACTAAAACATTTAAAAATGTCAGAAAGTAATGTCATCAAGTCCATTATTCTAGAATACCCTATGTTATTCAATGATGTTCCCACTAGAACACACTTGATAGAACATGATGTCATTTTGAATGAGAATGTTTCTCCCATAAAACAACTCCTGTATAGAGTTAACCCTAACCAGTTAGCTATTATTCAGAAAAAGATCCAATACATGTTAAATAATGATATCATCACCCAAAGCTGTAGCTATTGGAGTTCACCATGTCTCATAGTTCCAAAAGCAGATAAATCAGACCGCTTTGTACTGATTACCGCAAACTAAATGCAGTAACTAAAACTGTATTGTGAATTGTATTGATGACAAGGAAATTGGTAGACCTTGAGCACTTACACATATTTGTCTTATGTTAACTTATGTTTGAAGAAAAAAACATTATGCTATTTCTGCTACCAAAGAATTATTAAGTTTTCTAAAGTCTATAAGATGTAATTACTTAATAATTGATATCAAGATTTTGTTGTTGTTGGATGCTCATTGTTTTTTATTTTTTTTGTTGGTTGATTAAGTAAATTGACTAGTATTTTGAATAATATTCATATCTTAATGAAGATGAAATGTTTAAACTAAGAATTTATGTTGTATACAAAAAGAGTGTGCAGAGAAATTGATGACGCAATTAGGAAAATGTCACTGATATCATAGAAATTGTATTTATAAATGAATTTTCTATAAACTAGCTTCATTCTGTCACTTACAAAGTTTAATTTCTTAAATTTAACATACATGAATGTAATTTTGTTATACTATAACTATAGTCGTAAGTTTATTAAATCTATAATGCTCATTAATTGTCGCAACTTATTGTCGCGTAGAGATTTATTTTTTTTACCTTAAGAGGTGATGTGGTTAATTTGCATTAGAAAAAGAGAGTAGAATGATACTGATAGAGAGATAGAAAGAGAGAGAGAAGGAGAGTATTGTTTGATTCTAGGAATTGGGGTCAACCGTTATCTAATGTGTAGTTAGAAAGACGGCCAGCAGGCTTGAAATTGAAAATTAAACTGTCCTAGAGCTGAGACCGTAATTGGGTCAAGCATACACTAGTGAACAGTGGAAAACTTATGCTACAGAGATAGTATGATTTTTATGAATGGAAAGAAATTTAATTTCAATACGGGAAGTGTCGCCGCGGTTGAGTTGATTGTCGGTTGAGTTGATTGTCGGTTGAGTTGATTGTTGCTTGAGTTGATTGTCGTTTTTATTGTTATGAAGTTATTGACAATGACAAAAGATGTTTAGTTCAGAATTAAATGAACGTGGGTTGAGTTAACTTTAAAAGAATGAAAATTATTGCATTGTATTGATTTTTCAATGAAGAATGAGATTGTTGTTTTCTGTCAAGAATTAAGCTAGGATATTTCTTGTCTTGCCAGAGTTAACCTAAATATAGTATTACTGTATTTTATTTTTATTTTTTATTCTTCCCATTTTGTTTTGACCTCAGTCATTTTTCAGTGTGTATAAAAAAATTGTTTTTTTCACGCTTCAACGAATTTATTATTGGACAATGACAAGGGAGAATACTGATAACTTCTAAAGTTATGCCCCTTTTATTTTGACCTAAATGGTTTATGTTAAGTTGAGTTTTTCTCTTTTTATTAAGTTAATTTTACTATTATGCTGTTGTCAGTGTTGTACGTTATATTTACACTGCTGTGTTTAATTAATAATGTCACACTTTCTTCCTTATGTTCTCATAAATTTTACCCCTATTATTGTCACATACTTTTGTTTCTGTACCTTGAGATATTTGTATAACAAAAAAAAAAAAAAAATATTTAGTTTAAGATTAACAAAAATATTTTTTTTTATCCCCGGATAATAGGGTGTTACGAACCTTGCCCCCCCCTTTACCCAGCTATCCCTTATAGCTGACCTCTACGTTCATTGGTTGAGGCCAGTGACTGGCTAATGTGTAAATGTGTCACGAGGGGACACGGTGTTGTGTGCTTACTTTTTAAGTCGTCGAGCTGTGCAGTTGTGTTCCAGTTGTTTTTGTACTTGTTTTTACTGAATTAAAGAGTTTTTGTTCATTGAAAAGCCATGTGTTTGACTTGAGAATACCTAAGAAGTAATCTACTAACCATACCCCTAGATCAAGCCGTTACACTACCAACAGTCGCCGAGTAAAATAGATTCATAATGGTTTTCTCTATGTGAAATATTTTTAGTTTATTAAGACAGAAAAGTCGTTGGTGCATTTTCTTACAAAGGATTTGGCAGTGGTCAGACCAAGTCAGTTTGTCAGTAATTGTGACGCCAATATATTTATATTGCGAGACTTGATCTATTATTTGGTTGTTTATGTGCAAATCAGTCAGCTTGTGGACACTTGCTATAATTCAAGACTTTAGCTGAACGTAATTGAACTTACGTGATTGATTTTTTAGGTTAAACTATGACGATTTCCTTTTGTAATAATATTTATTTGTCTATGCATTATATTTTTATGGGTTAGTTTTTTTTTCTCAAAACCTTTTTTTGGTTCTAAATATCCGATTTTTTACCCATTTTCTTTTCTTCCTCTTTGCCCCCGGGCAAAGTAAGTTATAGTTTGGAAAAGACAAATTTGCATTGATTATGCTAAAAAACTAATACAGAACGACCATTGATCCTTAGAACGTGATGAAATCTTTTTTAAAAAAACATAGTTGATTTTGGATTAGCAGAAGTCGAAAGCTGTAGTGTCATGAATTTGGACCTTTCTAATTATAATATAAATCAGTGAATGTTAGATCTATGTGCTACACACATTAAAAGAATATTTGTGGAATATGAATAAAATCTCAGACACATCTATCTAGGGTTGATAGACTTCGGCAAGAAAATTAACCGTTTTTGAAAAGAACCTTACATGCTCTGCAAAGTAGTTTTTTTAATTGCCCAAGTTGCTTCTCTACCTACATCCTACATCCTACATATCCCGTATCTGTTAGACCGTTGGGGCGCCACAGATGACATGTAAACCAGCCTCCTCCACTCCTCCCGTCTCTCAGTCGTTCTCATTGCCTCGCACAGTTTTGTACTTGTCCATTCCTTGATATTATCTTCCCAACGTTTCTTTGGTCTTCCTCTCTTTCTGCCTCCTCTGGTGGTACCCTGCAGGATGGTCTTTGCAAGCCCGTTGGTTCTGGTGACGTGGCCATACCATTCCAGTTTTCTTTTCTTGGCTGTGGCCAGCAGGTCTTCATACTTTCCAATTTCCTGTTGTATTCTTTTTCTTATCTGTTCGTTGGTGATATGGTCTTTGTAACAGATACCGAGCAGGGTCCTGAAGCATCTCATTTCCATGGCGTTTATCTTATTTTCCAGCTCCGCTGTTAGTGTCCATGACTCGCAAGCATATAAGAAAATGGAGAGGACCAGTGAGCGCATCAGCCTGATTTTGGTGCTGAGGGCTAGGTTCTTGTCTTTCCATATTGTCTTGAGCCTCTTTAGTGATGCTGTTGTCTGGGCAATCCTGGACATTACTTCTGGTTTGGAGCCCTCTTCGGATACAATAGCTCCTAGGTACTTGAAGCTGCCAACTGTTAAGTTGCTTCTCAGTCTACATTAAATAAAATGTTGGGTCAGTTTTACAATTATTGACAGGTAATGTAATAAAACTGAACTGATTGTGGATTGTGAAACACTAAATTTAATATGTCATTCTTTTTGTCTCTCTATGTCCTCCTTTTGAAGTCCAAGTATCTCGCAATCTTACGTATATCGGTCTGTTTGTCTGTTATAGGAGCGTTCAGCATCAGTGGGGAAATTCCAGTTTTGTTTTGTTTTCGAATACGTAGATCAAATGTCTGTAACGACGACTAGCCTTAACATCTGCATTAGCTGTTGTATGTGCGTATATCGCAAATTCACAAGCAATATTCGGAATTCGAAAAAAAACACACAACTATAAGTCGCATCTGACAAAAGAGTGTTTGCAAGGACTATAATGTTAAGGATCTCCAATACAGAGGTGCTGGAGCGAGCCAGCATGAGCAGCCTCCATGCTGTGCTCAACGAGAAACGCCTCAGGTGGCTCGGTCATGTAAGGAGGATCAATGCAGGCCGCATCCCCAAAGACCTACTCTATGGAGCGCTGGTTGAAGGTCATAGAAAGACAGGGCGCCCGAAACTGCGCTTCAATGACCTGTGTAAAAGACTTGATTCAGAGCTTCATTGACCTCGACAATTGGGAATGTCAAGCTGCTGACCGACCAACCTGGAGGCTCGCAGTCAGGCGTGGCACATCGTGTGCAGAAACTGTACGAAACGAGACTGCCATTCAGAAAAGAGCGAGGCGGAAACACCTGCTACAACAGCCATCCGCCTTCAAATGCCTCAAGTGCGGCAGGGATTGACACCTCACCCATGAAGCTACACCATCGTCTCTCGAGAAGGACGGATGCCAACAACAACAAAATAAAATGTTAAGGAATTGTTTTGTGCTAATCAAACAAAATATTTCTTCAGATAAAAAGATAAATAAATAGTGGTACACAGTTATGAATGATTTCCTCCCGAAATCCGGTTTTCGTTTAACATCCCTACTTCACACAGATGAATTCACAATAGTTTAACTAAATGAAAGTATCAATAAGCAGTATAATAAATTCAGCAATAGAGTAACATTTTGGATTTTTGAAAGTTAATATAGATATTCGGCTGATGACCGAAAGTCAATATCAGTTTTGGCCGAAACCGTAAGCAAACCGAAAACTAACTTTTTGGCTTCGGCCGAAACCGAATCCACGCAGAAAAAAGGTTTTTTGACTATTTTCGGCGCCGAAACCGACTATCGGTCGGTCTCTACTTTAGGGTTATCTTCAACGTGGATATCAGGTGTTGTTGATGAGGATCTTCGAGAGCTTATATCAAAGCATGAGCCATCTAGGGAACTGCGCTCTTCAACACAGTCACTCCTTAAAACTCCCAGTGTGGATGGACACAAAAAGAAGTGCATGTGAGTGCGATCATTTGAATCAGTTGCGCCTTCTTTATGGAACAATTTATCTAAGACACTGAGAGAGTCTGGGACAAGAGAATCTTAACTTAACTTAAAGTCCTTTCTCTTTTGCTAATATATCCGCCATTGCAAGTCATTGAAAGCGCACTGAGCATGCTAATTTAATAGCATGGAGAGAAGCGCTATAAGAAGTGCCCATTCTTATCTTATCCCACACCGTCGATGCGTATTCTAGGATGGATGAAGCTAAACTCTTATATCAATGTGTCTGGATCATGGTGGAGCATCCCTTGAGATTGGACATGTGTGCCCCAGTGAAGATTTTCTGTGATATGCATCCCAATGTACTTTGTCTATGAACGTGCAATAAATAGAGAGGATGTTTTATTATGTTTTCTTGTACAATAACTGTTTTATTATGTTTTCTTGTACAGCTAGATTCAATAAATTTGCCATTCCCCCCCCCTCCTTTCTGTTCATTGTAATTTTTACCTGTTGCTTATACAGACCTTTTTAATTTTTTCCCAGGCAACGCCAGGAAATTTAGCTTGTTTTAAAATGCAAAGTTATTGAGGCGAATAATACATATACATTTGTATTATGGCAGCGAATCTACTTAAACTTTATGACAATTTATATGAAAGTGATAGTTTCGTAACTCTTTCAGGTTTGTGCATTCCGTGTGAGTGTAGAAAAGTTGTTTTCACTAAATAAATAGATATCCATAAATATTAATATCAATGACAAATCCTGCCAATACATCCAAGATATGTAAGATATAAGCTCATAGCCGTCTTACTAGTAGATTTAATAAGCCAGTTATTTGTGGAGTTTACCCAGATCTGATGTGTATTAGACATTAATTGGGGGAAGTAAAGGCATTGTGCTGGCCCCACAAGATATGAAATTTTATTTAAAAAAAATAACCCATAAAAAACAAGTTTTTATTATACTCCCTTTCTTTGTAAACTAAGTTTACCATCATGTAATTAAATAATTGATAGACTACTGGAAATAAAACATGTAAAGAAAAATATCTGTGTCACAAATCTAAAAAATATCTCCTTGCTCCGTATGAATTATTTTGCTTTATTTTCTGTTATAAAAATAATCTCAGCGCATCATTTTTTTTTCTAGCTTTTTGAAGAAAAACCATAAAAGTTGGACCGGCATTTTCAACGTAAAACCAAAACAAGCGTTAAATTTATAAAAAAAAAGCATAACTATAGTATAATTAAGTTTTTTTAACTGAAAATTTGAAAGAATGTATTGTTAGTCGCCACAAGTCTGCTGCCCAAGTTTCAGCTCAATTGGATGATGGAAAGTGGTCAAAATATGATGCAAACTTTTACAAGCAGACAGACAGTATGAGTTAAGAGAAAGGGAGTAAAAATGGATATTAACATCCCTAATATGAAGTAGAAGACTGAAAATAATAATAACGGATTATTTAATCACTTCAAAGAATGGTTTACTCAAATAGAGTGCCCATAAACTAGTTAATATTCCTCATAAATGTGCAGTCTTTTGAAATCATTTGTTTCGCATTTTCGGTTTATTTTTCGGTTTCGGCCGAAGTTGAAGTTAAATTTTTGGTATCGGCTTCGGCCGAAAAACAATGTATAATATTCGGTATGGTTTCATTTTCGGCCAAAACTAAAATTTTGGTTTTGGTCAGTCTCTAGCCCAAAGTCGAGCAGCACGTCGTATCCTACAGGACTACGGCCTTAAAAGAAGTGCCTCTGCTCTGGTGGCCAAACTCTAACTTGAGCCCCTACAACACGACAGGGCGGTAGACTAAGTCACCACTATGTACAAGATCATGAACCGCCACGTGGAAATGTCCACACAGCCAGATCGCATCCAACAGGTGTCCCGCTCTACCCGAGGTCATCAGCTCAAACTGCATGTTCCACACGCACGCACCGACGTCTACAAATATTCTTTTTTTTACCCGTCAGCCATTAGACTATGAAAAACACAGGACCAGGCCTCCATCACTGCCACCTCTGTACCGCGTTCAAATCTTCACTGAAGGGTTGGACTAAATACCTGAAATCAAACTCCGTCATCTGTTTGTAATTCTTATTTATGATGTTATAAAATGTTGCATGTAGTTAAATTGTGGACTTGTTCATTGTGTCTAACAGAGTCTCCACAGTAATATGAAGATGAAGTAACTGTACAAAAAAACATGTACACAAATTATGCACTGACACTCTTACATGTGTTAATTTAAATGTCAAAGTGGAGAACCATTTTAAGAGTTGTATTTTCATCTACAGTTGTACTAATGTATTGTAGTTCACAAGTTCACATTATTTGGCATTCTCTGGGACGACTTACGACAGAGAACTGTAGACCAAAACATACGCCTATAACGAGTGTTAAATTTGTAATACACTAGCCAATGAAATGATGTTTTGATGACGATAACAAAATTGCTGATGTTGCTAATGAGATAGTATAGATTGTTATAGGTTCTGCACATAGCGATGTCAGCAACAACTAACCTGCCGTACGAAATACACAGCACTGGTAAGTTACAGGATAGAGTTATTAACAAAACAAATAAGACACCTTTGACGATCTGCATTTCAACCCTAGACAGATATTCTGCTTGAATCAACCTTAGTCTTTTGTAAACCTCCGAGTCCACAGATAAAGAGGGAGTTTTAAGTGATCGTCTGAATCTTGAAGCCTCCATTAGCTTTATTACAAGAATAATCAGGCTTGCTAGAGAAATACCAAAAGTTACGATAAGAAGAGCGTTCCTGTTAAGGGTTTCGTAGATTATTTTAGCGATTTCCTCCCTATTTCTGGCAAACCAAATTACCATGTCAGTAGAATTCGTTTTCCGGTTGACCGAAGATTGCAAACCTTGTGACGCAATCATGGGAGAGAACTCTATAAGAAAGACGGAGAATATAATTCCAAGGATTACTAACGTCCGCGAATTTGTAAAGGTGGACTTAAACTTGAGAGGCATAGCCACACAACAACATCTGGTCACTGCAATATAGCAGGTGATAGTGTTGGACAGGTCATAGCACATCCTGTTGAAAGGTAGCAGTAAAATCGCCAATGCCAATGGATCAACAGCCCATTCAACACTTGTTGCCGTGAACAAAATTACCACTAGGGTAGCCATGTCACCGCGAAGATAATCAGAAACAGTTAGTTTGGAGAAAGCGAAGACAATCAGAAATAGTTAGTGTGAAGAAAGCGAAGATAATCAATCAGAAATAGTTAGTGTGAAGAAAGCGAAGATAATCAATCAGAAATAGTTAGTGTGAAGAAAGCGAAGATAATCAATCAAAAATAGTTAGTGTGAAGAAAGCGAAGACAATCAGAAATAGTTAGTGTGAAGAAAGCGAAGATAATCAATCAGAAATAGTTAGTGTGAAGAAAGCGAAGATAATCAATCAGAAATAGTTAGTGTGAAGAAAGCGAAGACAATCAGAAATAGTTAGTGTGAAGAAAGCGAAGATAATCAATCAGAAATAGTTAGTGTGAAGAAAGCGAAGACAATCAGAAATAGTTAGTGTGAAGAAAGCGAAGATAATCAATCAGAAATAGTTAGTGTGAAGAAAGCGAAGATAATCAGAAACAGTTAGTGTGAAGAAAGCGAAGATAATCAGAAATAGTTAGTGTGTGAAGAAAGCAAAGATAATCAGAAATAGTTAGTGTGAAGAAAGCGAAGATAATCAGAAATAGTTAGTGTGAAGAAAGCGAAGATAATCAGAAATAGTAAGTGTGAAGAAAGCGAAGACAATCAGAAATAGTTAGTGTGTGAAGAAAGCAAAGATAATCAGAAATAGTTAGTGTGAAGATAGCGAAGATAGTCAATCAGAAATAGTTAGTGTGAAGAAAGCGAAGATAATCAGAAATAGTTAGTGTGAAGAAAGCGAAGATAATCAGAAATAGTTAGTGTGAAGAAAGCGAAGATAATCAGAAATAGTTAGTGTGAAGAAAGCGAAGATAATCAGAAATATTTAGTGTGAAGATGCCTCCCTAGACGGTTATGCGCTAGGCTAGCAACCTGCCATGTAAAAAAACATAAAGCTACAGAAACAGCAACAGAAATATCCAAAAGCCAAACTATTATGGGAGCTCAGCTGAGGGTTGAGGCTGTGATGCCTGATATGACGAGGCGAGATGAAAGCCGAAAGGAAGTTTCTCCTCTGACACAATCCTTGGCGACCCCTCGAAAAGAAATCAGAATTGGAGCATGGAATGTACGCACCATGTACGAATCAGGAAAAACTGCCCAAGTAACCAAAGAAATGGTACGCTATAAAGTCAACATATTGGGTGTAAGTGAAATGCGGTGGACTGACTCGGGAATGGTAACTCTGGCATCAGGCCAAACCATAGTTTACTCTGGAAGATCTGATGGTCAGCATCAGGAAGGTGTAGGTATTATCATGGACAAGCAGACAAGGAAAAGTCTGTTGAGCTGGGAGCCAATTGATGCCCGAATAATCAGAGCAAGATTTTTCTCAACATATGCTAAGATTACTGTCATACAGTGCTACGCGCCCACAGAACAAGCAACAGAAGATGAAAAAGACATGTTCTATCATAACCTGCAAAGTCAGATAGATAAATCTCCTCGACATGATATTATGATAATCATGGGAGACCTAAATTCAAAGATAGGATGTGACAACAGTGGTTATGAGTATTGCATGGGCAAGGAAGCCATGGGGGAAAGAAACGACAATGGCCAACGCCTCATTGATATATGCCTAGAGAATGGCCTGGTTATAGGAGGTAGTATTTTCCAGCACAAGAATATTCATAAAGCCACCTGGACCTCTCCTGACAACAGGACAAAGAATCAGATTGACCACATTGTCATCAACCAAAAGTGGAGAAGAAGTATGAAAGATGTCAAGGCGATTAGGGGTGCTGACATTGGCAGTGACCATAACCTTGTCTTATGCAAACTCAAACTCAAACTAAAGAAAGCTACCAAAACTACTAGTTACCAACTCTATGACTCTTCCAAATTAAAAGATACACTAGTAAAAAACAGTTTTGTGTTGGAACTACAGAATAGATTCAGCCTACTAGAAAATCTTTTAGAGGACGACATTAACACACACTGCGATAAGATTTTAAATGTATACACCGAAACCAGTAGAACAACACTAGGACACAAAACAAGACAGAGAAAGGAATGGATTTCAGATGCCACATGGAGCCTCATAGAACAAAGGAAAGAGGCAAAGCGAAAAATGCTCACCAAAAATGGAGAAAGAACTTCAGAAGCTAGACAGGATTACAAAAGACTCAACATTAGAGTAAAGCGAAGTGCAAGACAAGACAAAAGAGATTATATAGACAACATGGCACTAGAGGCACAAGTAGCAGCTGATAAAGGCGACAACCAAACAGTCTACAAAATTATTAAGTCCCTTACGGGAGGTCTAAGGAGCAAATCGACGACTGTTAAAGATAAAAACGGAAATAATCTGACGACAGAGAAAGACCAGCTCCAGAGGTGGGCAGAACATTTTGAAGATATCCTGAATAGACCGGACCCAGAAACAGAGGCTGTCATCACAGACACGGGTTTTGAGATTGAAGTGTCTAAAGGGCCCATTATAGAACAAGAAATAATAGAAGCCATTAAACAGACAAAAGGAAATAAGGCGCCAGGAGAGGATAGAGTTACGGCAGACATGCTCAAGTCCAGCCCAACCCTGTGTGCAAGAACACTTATAGGACTCTTTAATAAAATATGGGACAAAGAACATGTACCTACCTCATGGAAACGAGGAATTATTGTCAAAGTTCCCAAGAAAGGCGACCTAACCCTCTGTGAGAATTGGAGAGGCATAAACCTATTGTCTGTTACAGGAAAAATCTTTTGTAGAATCCTACTGATGAGAATGAGAACAGGAATAGAGAGAGTCCTACGTGAAGAACAAGCTGGTTTCAGAGCTGGAAGATCATGCAATGATCAAATTTTTGTCCTGCGTACCATAGTGGAACAGTCATTGGAATGGAACTCCTCTTTGTACATCAACTACATAGATTTTGAAAAGGC
Organism: Anisus vortex; assembly: GCA_949126835.1. NCBI lineage: Eukaryota > Metazoa > Mollusca > Gastropoda > Planorbidae > Anisus > Anisus vortex. Next base: position 24,226,672 of record OX421500.1, read on the forward strand.
TTTCGATAGCATCCACCACCCAACACTTTGGACAATTCTGGAATCATATGGATTCCCAGGCAAAGTCATTAACATCCTGAAAGACATCTATACTGGAAACCAGTGCTGTGTACGCCATGAAAACCAACAGAGTGAATGGTTCCAGGTGAAAACAGGTGTCCGACAAGGATGTGTGATATCACCTGTTATCTTCTTAATAGTAATGGACTGGGTTATGAGGAGAGCTACTGCAGATAAACCTCGAGGCCTAGTATGGGGACTAACTTCCTATCTAGAAGACTGCGATTTTGCAGATGACATAGCTCTGCTCTCTCATTCTCAACCAGATATCCAGGAGAAGACATCAAGAGTAGAACAAATAGCCAAAAGTGTTGGCTTAAAGATCAACTCAGGGAAAACAAAAATCATGAAAGTTAAGACAAAGAGCTCTAAGAGGACAAGTGCCAATGGTGTGGAGGTGGAAGAGATTGAAAACTTCAAATACCTTGGCAGCTACATCTCTGCTAATGGAAGCATAGACATGGAAATCTCCACCAGACTAGCTATGGCAGCTCAGGCCTTCAACAAACTGGGAAAAATATGGAAGTCATCCTCTCTGCAACTAAGAACAAAACTGAAAATATACAAGTCAAATGTACGCTCAGTCCTTCTCTATGCTGCAGAGACCTGGAAGACCAATACCAAAATTGAAGGCCGCCTTAGAGGGTTTGAAGGTAGATGTCTCCGACGTATACTAAGAATCAGCTGGGAGGACCACGTCTCCAACATCGAAGTCCACCAAAGAACTGGAATAAGCTTCATTATCGATGAAATAATGAAAAGAAGATGGAGATGGCTGGGTCACATCCTCCGCATGGACAAAATGAGGCTCCCAAGCAGCGCATTGAAATGGACACCACCAGGAAAAAGACGAAGGGGAAGGCCAATGGGAACGTGGAGGAGGACAATGGACGAGGAAGCAAAGGCCACAAATAAAACATGGCACAAAATCCGATGGCTCGCCCAGGATAGGGAGGCCTGGCGGAACTTTGTTGCTGCCTTATGCTCCACGGGGAGCGATAAAGACTAAGAGATAGTGTGAAGATGCAGTCATTGAGTCCTAGTCGTGCATAGATGAGCAAATTGATACCATTGGTCAACAAAGCAACGATTTTCAAGGCTGGAGCAAATATGCTGGCCAAGATTATTTCTGCTATTTTCATAGTCAGATAGGGGACATCACCCGATGTATTTGTTGAAGCCATTGTCAGCTGAGTGGTCGTTCTTAAATCTTTAATGTGAAATACTACCGAATGAGGATGAAAGCTGTTACACTATGCTCTTACTTATGTCACGGATCACAAATAAGGAAATAAAGGACGAAGCTGATGCCAGTAATTCTATAAACAAACTAATATTGTATCATTCCTTGCATTATTTATCTCAGTACAAAGAAATATGGCTGATAAATTTAACTAGGCTTTTTTTCTCTGATGGTAGGCCAATGTTTACTGGTACATATTTAATATAGGTACAAAAATGTCAGATGCAAAAACAAATATCTGTGGACTCGGAGGTTTACAAAAGACTAAGGTTGATTCAAGCAGAATATCTGTCTAGGGTTGAAATGCAGAAAAAACAAATTGAATATTTGAAATAAATGGTCTTTAAAAAAAATGTACATTTAAAATCAGGTTTTGTTCTAAAATGTCAATGTTTTTATTTTATTATAAGACTAGACTCAAATTAATTTTTAAGCAGCTGTAAAAATTAGGCTAACAAAGTATGGCTTTTGTCTAATAAAGAGCTTCTTTGACTGAGTCTCGCATGGAGTAAAAAATAATTAGAGAGTATGAAAGGTGATGATTTAGGAAATCAATAACTAGTCAAGTCTACAAGTCGGCTTACAAATAATTATTGTATTTTTTTTTAATAGTAGTCTTTTCCTTTTTAAATTTCATTTTAGCTTGATCAATGTGAATAAGTATACATGGCCAACATAAAGGTGTGACTAACAGCCTTTTTTTATTTCATACTTCTCTCATTGTCCTGCTCCCAGTCCCCCACAAAGGCCTTCATCCTACACCATTAAAATCACATAGGACTACACATACGCCGAAGAAAAGTATTAATGACAGTAATTATAACTTTATACTTTAGTTCAGCTGTAATTACAATACGATGTGTGAGAAGATCTATGTTTCCAAACCATGGTAACAACTTTTTATTTTCTAGCGTAGAATGTATTAAGATTGCTTGTTCAATGGGCACTTTTATTAAAATTAAAACACTTTATATAGATCTATTATATTTTAGTGAATATATAATAAAACTAACGAGATTCTCTCGAAAACAAAGATAAATAATGTTATAAGCGTAATGTTTAGTTGAATGTATACTTAGTACATACTTACAAAAACTCACACTCACTCATCGTTGTTTTTATCTATTAGTGAAAATTATTTGACAAACGCTGATGATGAAACAATCGTTGATGATTACGCAATGCTAAGCGTAGACACATTAGTTTGCAATAACTTAGACACATTAGTTGACAATAACGTAGACACAATAGAAATAGATGGCAATACCGTAGACACATTAGTTGGCAATAACGTAGACACATTAATTGACAATAATGTAGACACATTAGTTGGCAATAACTTAGACACATTAGTTGACAATAACGTAGACACATTAATTGACAATAACGTAGACACATTAGTTGACAATAACGAAGACACAATAGTTGGCTATACCGTAGACACATTAGTTGGCAATAACGTAGAAACATTAATTGACAATAACGTAGACACATTAATTGACAATAACGTAGACACATTAGCTGACAATAACGTAGACACATTAGTTGGCAATAACGTAGACACATTAGTTGACAAAAACGTAGACTTTTATGATTTTATCAATACAAATAAATTTACTATAAAGTTTTTGATAGAAACTCAGGTTGTTTTGACTTAGTTAGGCTAAGTTTATTAACATAAATCTTTTTTTAATAATAAATAATTAGTAAATATAAATAAACACACACTAAAATGAACAGACAGCGTATAGAGCGACTTATAATTTAAGCCTATCTTACAACTTACAACACAGACACAACTACTCTTGAAGATCTATTCAATTCAAGGTGCCTATCAATGATTGATAAAATCCTACAAGACCATGCGCACCCACAACACGACAACTACAATAAGTGTAGTCGAAGTCGTCGGCTTCATTCAATAAGGGCATGAACAGAGAGATTTAATAATAATAATAATAATAATGAAGCTTATATAGCGCATATCCCGCAATCAGTTCTATGCGCTTAACACTTACATTTACAATTACAATTAACGATGATAACAGACAAATGTTTAAAAATGTAAGTGGGCTAGGAGTCAATAATAAACAGGTGAGTCTTGAGTCCGGTCTTGAAAATGTTAAAGTTCGAGCTTTGTCGCAGCTGGAGTGGCAGGGTGTTCCATGCGGAGGGGCCGGAGTAGGTGAAGGCCCGCTGACCAGCTGTCACGAGTTTTGTCCGCGGGATCGTCAAATTGAGTTTGTGAGCAGCCGATCGAAGTGGGCGTGGTTTTGTATATATTTCCAGACAGGAAATTAGATAATCCGGGGCAGAGTCATTGAGGCATTTATAGCATAGAGATGCGAGTTTATATAAAATCCTATTTTGAATAGGGAGCCAGTGCAGAGAGTAGAGCAGAGGTGAAATGTGGTCGGACTTCTTCTTCTTTAGGACTAGTCTGGCAGCGCAGTTTTGGACGCGTTGGAGTCCTTGAATGGAAGCGTCAGGAAGGCCGGCCAGAAGAGAGTTACAGTAGTCCAAACGAGAGAAGAGGAGAGTGATGACGAGCTTGGTACAAGCTTCCGGAGTGAGGTAGCGACGGATAGTGGCAATACGTCGCAGGTGAAAAAAGCAGGTTTTGATCAGGAAGGAGATGTGGGGTTGCATGGACAGAGTGGAGTCCAGAAACATGCCGAGGCTCTTTACCGTTGAGGAGAAGGGCACAGTAGCGTCACCCAACTGGAGGTCAGTCACGCTGAGGGAAGCAAGCTTCTGTCTCGTTCCTACGAGTAGGGCTTCGGTCTTCTCGCTGTTGAGCTTCAACTTGTTTTCTGTCATCCAGTTCTTGATGTCCAGGAAACAACAGGAGAACTCTAGGAACTCTTTTGTACCAAAATCAGAATTTTTCAACAGAGTCGCCAATCAGCCAGAAATACTATAGCTGACTCCAAATGATACTTTTTTTAAAATGATAAATGATATGATAGTGTGCACGCATGTCTATATTATAAGTATATTTTTGTGCCTGAGTACTAAGAGTTCTTTGATATTTTTTAAACGGAGTGATTATACGGCGAATTCGTAAAAAAACGTTATACGGCGGATTTTCGTGACCTATTTTATAGGCCTACACACTGCTATTGGCGCATGCGCATTATTGTTTAGCTGGCCCTGTATGCTCAATTACAATTTTTTGTTAAATTTTCAGCAAGTTTTTTTGGCCCAGTGGTTAGTAACGTGTTCTGTCAACAGGGATAACGCAGGTTCTACCCCACCTCTACACCTTTTTTTTTATTTTTATTAATTCAATTATAGTAAAACGATATATTTTTAGTTAAATACGTGATATTTTTGTAACTATTTGTCATTGTTTATAATTAATTCAAACAAAAAGGTTATTTATAGCCTTTGTCACTTAATCACAATTAGAAATTGATGTTAGGCCTACGGTTAGTCCCGGTTAGGGTTAGGACTTAAATAGTAGGCCTATAATTAATTCAAACAAAAACATTATTTAGCCTATGTCACTTAGGCCTAATCAAATTAGAAATTGATGTTACGGTTAGGCCCGGTTAGGGTTAGGACTTAACTAGGAATATGATCCTAAATAAAAGCCCATAGACTATAGAATAGTATAGATTAGTAGGCCTATAAAGTCATAAAGTTATAAGTCATAAATATAGGCTAACTCTCACAGTTTTTCATAAATTTGGGTCTGCCGATGACGCTCGGGATTATAGGGCCTACTTACATTCGGCTTAACGTTATACACCGGATCCGCCGCATAACGCTGGGCGTTATACACCGGATCCGCCGCATAACGCTGGGCGTTATACGGCGAATCTGCCGTATAACGCCTCCCTTTTTTAAATAATAATAATGTTGAAAGCCGGAACGTCTGTAATCAAGTCAAATTTCCATTTGTTTGGATCAATAAAGCATTCTTATCTTCTTATCGTATCTTATTTTCAACATATACTAAGAAATAATTATTTTGTGATAATATTGTGAATGACTTTTTGTAACTGCAACTTTTTAGATTAATATTATGAATTATTAAACAAACGTCCAAGAAAACCTGACCAAAAGAGTAATTGTCTAACCATTGTTTGCTGAAGTGGTTAATTTTATTTCAGTTAATAAAATGTATTGAAAGTTTAGTGGTATTTTTACTCCCTTTCTTTTAACTCGTAATGTCTGTCTGTCTGTCTGCTTGGTTGCTTGCTTGTTACCAAAACTTTGCATCGATTCTTCTACCACTTCCCGTCATCCAATCGAGTTGAAATTTGGGCAGAAGACTTGTCCCGACTAACAATACGTTCTATCAAATTTTCAGCATCATAGCCTTTGGAGTAGTCTCGAATTTCTTCGACCAATTTGCGAATCGAAGAAAATATTTTATATAAAGCATGGCGGCCTTTACCGGAAGTGACGGAAGTAAATAAACTTTTCGGATATGTTCGTTTTTACGAAATAAATAGAATGAAAACTACACAATGTAACCGAAACACAGCGAGTTATCTTTTTATGGTTTTTGAGGACCAAAAGTAAGAAAAATAAAAGGATGCGCAGAATTTTAGTGTGGAAATTCATAAGGTATGATATCCCTTATATTTATTTTAAACTATCAAAATATAAATTAAATATAAACTTAGTTTACAAAGAAAGGAAGTATAATAAAAACTTAGTTTTTATGGGTTAGTTTATGATTATATTAAGTGGTTTTTTAAAATCTAGGTTTGCGTGTTTATATAAATGCTGTAAATGTTATTTTTACTTGAATAAGCTCACCTCTAATACAAGTGTGTTTAGTGTGTTTTGTGTTTAAGTAACACATAAACAAACCATAAATCATTTACTTAAATAAATAACACTTTTAATGAATTCTCTGTTAGTTATAAACTTAACCCAAAAAATCTATGCTATAACATTAAAAGATAACAAAACATAACATAGGCTAATATTCAGATGACAAGGTTCACATTTTAACATAATATATGTTGTTACTTTTTCTTACATTTTTATTTGTGATAAATTAATTTGTATCCATATCCTGCTCTAAAAAGATCCGTCTCTTTCCAAGGGTCTTCCTCTGCTGGTGGTTTCTCCATTTGAGGTTCCAACTTGTGTAGCCCTTTAGTTTTCTCTGTTTCCTGTAACGGTACATCCACCTTGAGAACGTCGTATGTTCCGTCTGTGTTAACGACGTACGGACTGTAGTAGTGCTGCCCTAGCTGTGGCACCTGTACTAGCTTGTTGTACAGGTAGTTGCTATTGTACCATTGGGGGATTTTACCTTCCGGCTTAATCCCGCCTGGGGGCTTTTCTCCTTCTGTCTGCTTAGAAGGCTGGAACACGTATTTCTGTGGCGCAAGAATGTAGCCTGGGGGAGGAGAAAGGGGGGCAATCCCACTGTGGTACTGGTGTTGTAGTGGCCCGGTATGGTACTGCTGAAGCAGTGGCCCACTGGGGTACTGTTGGGTCAGAGGCCCGCTCTGGTAATGCTGAGGCATCGGTCTGCTAAGATACTGCTGCGATAACATCGAACCGCTCTTGTACTGCTCCGGTAACGACAAGAGAAAAGGGGTAGGCTGGAAGTGGTGGACAAAATGATGAGGCTGTGGATTGTGATTGATCACATGATGATAGTCCTGAGATTGCGGAGTCGGGCTGTAGTGACCGCTGGTCAGCTTCTGGTGGCTGTACTTGTCTTTCTTTCCTTTCGACTCATAGCCACTTACTTCCCCGTAATCGGTGTCATAGTTGTGATAATAGCTTTCGTCTTTCCTTGGTTTGTGACTCTTGTAACTCTCTTTCTTCTCACCACTCCAATTATCTGTAGTATTCTCATCTTCCCCGTCATCGACACTGTCGTCTTCATAGCCGTCATGAGAGGTTTTAGATTTTTGTATATCCACTGAGAAGTCCGGGGCCTCGAAGTCCTTCATCTCATCAGACACTGACGGCTTGTCACACTTGACTTCCTTGGCGTGATTGCAGGTCAACAGATCTTGTGACCAGAGGGTTCCACTTGGGCAGTTGAAGGTTGCTCCTTTACCCCAGATACAGCGGTAGAACTTTGAGCAGTCGTGTACGTCAGGGTAGAAATTGAATAATGAAGGACATTTAAAGGATGCTGCAATGAAAAAATTACTGAATAATTAATTTTCGTCGGTGCAATGTTAAAATGAATATTAAATTAGCATTCAGATAACAACGCAAACACACAACCCTATAAAACATATAGATATATATCGTCTGCAACTGTGAACAACTGAACGTAATTTAGGTTTACAAATATTATTGACAAAAAAAAAGATCTGCTGTCTATTGCATACAGAAAAAACTTTTTCAGACTTTCGGCGACACATTTCTCTACTAGCCTTACCAACTGATCTCTTGAGTATTCTGTTTTGTCACATGACATTTTCCTAAATTATCAAAAAGGTTACAACTCTGACTACCAATTCTATCTACATACCCTCACCGACAACCAATTATATCTATTGTAACCCACATACCCTCACCGACAACCAATTATATCTATTGTAACCCACATACCCTCACCGACAAGCAATTATATCTATTGTAACCCACATACCATCACCGACAACCAATTATATCTATTGTAACCCACATACCCTCACCGACAAGCAATTATATCTATTGTAACCCACATACCCTCGACGACAACCAATTATATCAATTGTAACCCACATACCCTCACCGACAAGCAATTATATCTATTGTAACCCACATACCCTCACCGACAACCAATTATATCAATTGTAACCCTCATACCCTCACTGACAAACAATTCTATCCAATATTTTTTACCCACATACCCTTACCGACAACCAATTCTATTCATTATTTTTTACCAACATACCCTCACCGACAACCAATTATATCAAATGTAACCCACATACCCTCACCGACAACCCATTATATCAATTGTAACCCACATACCCTCACCGACAACCAATTATATCAATTGTAACCCACATACCTTCACCGACAACAAATTATATCGATTGTAACCCACACACTCTCACCGACAACCAATTATATCAATTGAAACCTACATACCCTCACCGACAACCAATTATATCTATTGTAACCCACATACCCTCACCGACAACCCATTCTATTCAATATTTTTTACCCACATACCCTCACCGACAACCAATTCTATTCAATATTTTTTACCCACATACCCTCACCGACAACCAATTATATCAATTGTAACCCACATACCCTCACCAACAACCGATTATATCATTTGTAACCCACATACCCTCACCGACAACCAATTATATCAATTGTAACCCACACACTCTCACCGACAACCAATTATATCAATTGAAACCCACATACCCTCACCGACAACCAATTATATCTATTGTAACCCACATACCCTCACCGACAACCCATTCTATTCAATATTTTTACCCACATACCCTCACCGACAACCAATTCTATTCAATATTTTTTACCCACATACCCTCACCGACAACCCATTCTATTCAATATTTTTTACCCACATACCCTCACCGACAACCAATTATATAAATTGTAACCCACACACTCTTACCGACAACCAATTATATCAATTGTAACCCACATACCCTCACCAACAACCGATTATATCATTTGTAACCCACATACCCTCACCGACAACCAATTATATCAATTGTAACCCACATACCCTCACCGAGAAACCAATTATATCAATTGTAACCCACATACCCTCACCGAGAAACCAATTATATCAATTGTAACCCACATACCCTCACCGACAACCCATTCTATTCAATATTTTTTACCCACATACCCTCACCGACAACCCATTCTATTCAATATTTTTTACCCACATACCCTCACCGACAACCAATTATATAAATTGTAACCCACACACTCTTACCGACAACCAATTATATCAATTGTAACCCACATACCCTCACCAACAACCGATTATATCATTTGTAACCCACATACCCTCACCGAGAAACCAATTATATCAATTGTAACCCACATACCCTCACCGACAACCAATTATATCAATTGAAACCCACATACCCTCACCGACAACCAATTATATCAATTGTAACCCACACACCCTCACCGACAATCAATTATATCAATTGTAACCCACATACCCTCACCAACAACCGATTATATCATTTGTAACACACATACCCTCACCGACAACCGATTATATCAATTGTAACCCACATACCCTCACCGAAAACCGATTATATCAATTGTAACCCACATACACTCACCGACAACCAATTCTATTCAATTTTTTACGCACATACCCCCACTGACAACCAATTCTAATCAATTTTCTACGCACATACCCTCACCGACAACCGATTCTATTCAATTTTTACGCACATACCCCCACTGACAACCCATTCTATTCAATTTTTTACGCACATACACCCACTGACAACCAATTCTATTCAATATTTTACGCACATACCCCCACCGACAACCGATTCTATTAAATTGTTTACGCACATAACCCCACTGACAACCAATTCTATTCAATTTTTTACGCACATACCCTCACCGACAACCGATTCTATTCAATTTTTTACGCACATACCCCCACTGACAACCCATTCTATTTAATTTTTTACGCACATACCCCCACTGACAACCCATTCTATTCAATTTTTTACGCACATACCCCCACTGACAACCCATTCTATTCAATTTTTTACGCACATACCCCCACTGACAACCGATTCTATTCAATTTTTTACGCACATACCCCCTCTGACAACCCATTCTATTCAATTTTTTACGCACATAACCCCACTGACAACCCATTCTATTCAATTTTTTACGCGCATACCCCCACCGACAACCGATTCTATTCAATTTTTTACGCACATACCCCTACTGACAACCCATTCTATTCATTTTTTTACGCACATACCCCCACTGACAACCCATTCTATTCAATTTTTTACGCACATACCCCCACTGACAACCCATTCTATTCAAAATTTTACGCACATACCCCCACCGAGAACCGATTCTATTCAATTTCTTACGCACATACCCCCACTGACAACCCATTCTTTTCAATTTTTTACACACACACCCTCACCGACAACCGATTCTATTCAATTTTTTACGCACATACCCTCACCGACAACCGATTATATTCAATTTTTTACGCACATACCCTCACCGACAACCCATTCTTTTTAATTTTTTACGCACATACCCTCACCGACAACCGATTCTATTCAATTTTTTACGCACATACCCTCACCGACAACCGATTCTAATCAATTTTTTACGCACATACCCTCACCGACAACCGATTCTATTCAATTTTTTACGCACATACCCTCACCGACAACCGATTCTATTCAATTTTTTACTCACATGCCCCCACCGACAACCAATTCTATTCACTATTTTACGCACATACCCCCACCGACAACCAATTCTATTCAATATTTTACGCACATACCCCCACCGATAACCAATTCTATTCAATTTTTTACGCACATACCCCCACTGACAACCAATTCTATTCAATTTTTTACGCACATACCCTCACCGACAACCGATTATATCTATTGTAACCCACATACCCTCACCGACAACCAATTATATCAATTGTAACCCACATACCCTCACCGACAACCAATTATATTAATTTTAACCCACATACCCTCACTGAGAACCAATTATATCAATTTTAACCCACATACCTCCACTGACAACCCATTCTATTCAATTTTTTACGCACATACCCCCACTGACAACCCATTCTATTCAAAATTTTACGCACATACCCCCACCGAGAACCGATTCTATTCAATTTCTTACGCACATACCCCCACTGACAACCCATTCTTTTCAATTTTTTACACACACACCCTCACCGACAACCGATTCTATTCAATTTTTTACGCACATACCCTCACCGACAACCGATTCTATTCAATTTTTTACGCACATACCCTCACCGACAACCCATTCTTTTTAATTTTTTACGCACATACCCTCACCGACAACCGATTCTATTCAATTTTTTACGCACATACCCTCACCGACAACCGATTCTAATCAATTTTTTACGCACATACCCTCACCGACAACCGATTCTATTCAATTTTTTACGCACATACCCTCACCGACAACCGATTCTATTCAATTTTTTACTCACATGCCCCCACCGACAACCAATTCTATTCACTATTCTACGCACATACCCCCACCGACAACCAATTCTATTCAATATTTTACGCACATACCCCCACCGATAACCAATTCTATTCAATTTTTTACGCACATACCCCCACTGACAACCAATTCTATTCAATTTTTTACGCACATACCCTCACCGACAACCGATTATATCTATTGTAACCCACATACCCGCACCGACAACCAATTATATCAATTGTAACCCACATACCCTCACCGACAACCCATTATATCTATTGTAACCCACATACCCTCACCGACAACCAATTATATCAATTGTAACCCACATACCCTCACCGACAACCAATTATATCAATTGTAACCCACACACCCTCACCGACAACCAATTATATCAATTGTAACCCACATACCCTCACCGACAACCAATTATATCAATTGTAACCCACATACCCTCACCGACAACCAATTATATCTATTGTAACCCACATACCCTCACTGAGAACCAATTATATCAATTGTAACCCACACACCCTCACCGACAACCAATTATATCAATTGTAACCCACATACCCTCACCGACAATGATTGTATCCAATTGTCACCCATATACCTCTATCCAACCACTCAAATCAAGTATTTAATTATTTTTTCCTTTACACCTTAAAGAGTGCAATTGTAAAACCAAAATATATAAACCCGATTAACAGCTTTTTTGTAAGTTTAAGCCTATTTTTTCCGGCTGGGGGGCGGGTATTTGCCCAGCTTTTTTCGAATTCTCAACCAAATCGTCTTAAACGTCTACCAGATAGCAAGTATGGAATATCATTCAGAAAAATCAATTTTAAATGTTTGAACATGTATCGGTTGCCATGAAAACGGCCGCCATATGGGCTTTTATAGTGATTTTAAAAATCATAAGGCTTTTTAACCTCTATACACATAAATACACAAATGGTTACATTGTGTAGAGAAATGATTGCACCACAACATGATGCAGCCACTCTTATGATATTCCATTAAGTTTTTTTTTTTTATGAAAATTTTATTTATCCAAATTTTACAACAAAAAAACCATTGACAAGTCTTGATGAGGCCTGACCATTTCAAGTGGAAAAGATCACGAACTTCCGGTTCTATTTTTAACTATTTTAGGCATTTCCGTAAACAAAAAAGGATGCTTTTGCTGGTGTTTGACAATTATTTCAACCTCGACGGCCAGTAGGCTACTGGTCTTTTAGAAATATACAAAGGCTACAAGATTAGTTTTTAACATCAAAATTCAGTAGGCGATAATAAATAACCTACTCAATGTGTTATTCACGTTAAGTTAAATTTAGCTTTGTTTAAAAATAAATTAGTCAAGAGTTGCGTTCTTGGTTATTTAAAAAAAAGCAAAATGCTTAGATTCATAAAAACATAAAACGAAAATTCTTTTGCATCAAGCAATAGGGCGTTTGCAATCCCGTGACAAAAAGCACGTGGTTTGTGTTTACTTTGAGTAATGGTGTACATTTAAATATGGCCGCTGTATTAATAAAGTTTCATATAGTATATAGACTCGAGCTTTTTTTAAATGATGTGTTGTGTTTTAAGTCTTATTAAGATTTAAGCGTAACCCTATGTTAAATAAAATAGGCTTTTTTATTATTATCATAGACATAGATCATAGACGATGTGAGCCTAATAGTTACTTGACTAGATAGCCTATTCACCAACAATATCGCTTGACATCGTAGCCTAGCATACGAAACATTAAAAGTGTAGGCCTATAAAGTGAAATCGAAAGTGTAAATAGGTCTAGCCGGCCCTAGCCTAATCACATTAATCAATTAATCTACAGTACTACTATTTACCTCCTTATTTTTGAGTAGGATAGCCAATATTCAGATGTGAATTTTGCATGATAAAGAAGTTCTTTACTTTCACCACGTTACGTATTGTACCTCAAGTGGGTTCTATATTTACACAAATACGTCACTAAATTTACACAAAAAAACTTAAGCCTTAAACTTAAACTTACTGAGAACGCTCTATATGTTTGAGATTATAAAAAAGTGATTCTCCACGTATGACATTCACAATACATCGTTTTCTTTTGGCAACAACTTTCGGAAATGAAATAAAATATAATTCTCAACATCTTTTCGTACATCTAGTAACGCTTTTTTAAAAATCAAATGAACGAATTGGACGAAAATGTTGTACACTCGACCCTTTATGCATGCATAATATTTAAGACTTGTCCATGTGTGCCTATAAAATGAAATCAAGCAATTAATACTGAAATCTGGCTACATCAAGTTGTCGTCATACATGCCTAGATAAAATTGGCAAAGTTTAAATACAATTGGTAAAGAAATAATTTTAAAAATTAGGAAAATACATGTGCAACAATATTATTTTGAAAAAATCGAGAATGTTTAAAAATATGAAATCAATAGTATACCTATAACCTACAACATACAATTTATAGGCCTAAGTAATTGTATCAAGAATCAATACTGAAATCTGACATTGTCGAGTTGTAGTAATAAGTGTACAGATTAACATGGCAAAGTTGAGTAGAATACATAAGGAAATGTAAAAGGAGTCATATAATAAATGATTTAAAGATATTTCAAGAAAAAACACACTAAGATAGAAAAACATGATAAAATGTGTGTTTCTTGTAAAAATTCGAATAAATCGCTTGTATTGCATTTTCTACCAAATATAGGTGGATATCTATTGGTGTATACAATATAAAACATTTCGTGTTTCACGTGATTTCATATTAAATGATTTCAGTTTTTCGTCAGCGTTTAAGCTAAAATTACAAATACATAGATCTAGGACTACACATTTCATACAAAAAGATTAAAAAACATATTGCAATATGCACCATAAGAGCTACATCTTTTTATACAGAAATGGTTCCAACTTATTTAATTACGTAAAACCTAAAAATATATACTTTAGTAGAAAACCCTTAAAATGTACTGCCACCCTCAGATTGAAGGCTCCTTGTTATCCCCACCCCACACACAAACACACCCACACATACACACCCGTTGCTACACCTATGAGACTTAGTCAATTTGAGATCTGTTAACCAAGATTTAAATTGTATAAAATTACTTAAATTAATTCTAGTCTTTTCAATCTAAATTATATTTTAAAAATAAAACTCAGCGTATAAATTTTTTTTGGTTCCTTAGGTAGGTGGTGGGGGGGGGGGGTAAACAATTGTTTACATAATTTTATATAAAAATTGACAATTGTTGACAAGGGGGTGGAGAAGGTAAAAATTGCCTAAAAAATTTCGACGTAATTAATTGACTTCCCCTAGGCTGAACAAAAATGTTTACACAAGATTTATACGAAAAACTTTGTTTTTATGGGTTCTTTAATCAATTATTTAATTTTAAAAAATGTTAAGAAAAGGTTATTATTTAATTATTAAGAAAGAGTTTGATCTGTGTATGCATAAATAACTATACATACATTACCGTATAGATCAATTTGATGCGACGGGTACTTTACTTAAATTACCGTATAAAAAGATATAAAGAGCGAGATAACATATCTAGATACAGAGATATGAATATAAAAAATGTGCATGAATAGAGAAATTCTACATTTTTTTCTTAGCAAATTAAATCGGCTCGGTACGCTATAAGGATATATAATGAAATACGAATCATAGATACAAAAAATAGAGTTTACTAGAGTGAGAGAAAAAAAAATATGTCTAAATAAATGTAACCGTATAATAAAAACACTTACCAAAAGATAAATGTATGATTGGTAAAACGAAATCTGGAGAAAAAATATTTGGATATTACATTAATTTGTTCATTTATATTTTACAGAATTAAAAAAAAAGATAGACGGATACATGGATGGAAAGACAGACAGCGATTTCAAGATATGTATTGACATACATATACAGCGAGAGAAAGAGAGCATGGTTAGATATAGAGGGACAGAAAGATCGACTTATGTAAGGACATTGAAAAATAGAAAACATAGTGGCTAAATTACAGATTATAGACAGTTATAGATACATAGATATATAGATTGATAGATACATTTATATATATATAGATTGATAGATAGATAGATTAAAAAGAAAGAGAAAGATCGACAGACAGCCAGAGATAAAAATAAAATATTTAAAAAAAAGCTATATACAGAAGGAGACAGATAAGTAAGATACATACATACAAATATATATACATGATAATTAGATACAAAAATATACTGATAAGAAGACAGAGATAAATATAAAATATTCTAGTCTTAAAGATTAATGGATGGATACACGATATATATTATATAGACCTATATACTGTATATGTATGTATGTATGTACATGTATAAACATATATAACCATATATATATATATATATATATATATATATATAAAGAGAGAGAGAATAAGATAGATAGAAAGATATATATATATATTGAGAGAGAGAGAGAGAGTGGAAGTGAGCGCTAGAGAGAGATGAGGAGAGAGAGATGGGGAAAGAGATAAAGAAAGAGAATGATAGATAAGGAGATAGCTATTGAACAAGAAAGACAGAAAGTACGACTGAGATAGACTGGCAGATAGATAGTTTCATTGTACAAAGATTTATAAATAATTTAATATGTAGATGAAATTTTTGGTTTTAGTTTTCTTTACGACCATAAAAAATGTTTTAATTTAGACAATATTATCGAAGAATGTATAATTTCTACTATAAAATATGTATAATTTAGACAATATTATCAAAGAATGTATAATTTATACTATAAAATATGTATAATTTAGACAATATTATCAAAGAATGTATAATTTATACTATAAAATATGTATAATTTAGACAATATTATCGAAGAATGTATAATTTCTACTATAAAATATGTATAATTTAGACAATATTATCAAAGAATGTATAATTTCTACTATAAAATATGTATAATTTAGACAATATTATCAAAGAATGTATAATTTATACTATAAAATATGTATAATTTAGACAATATTATCAAAGAATGTATAATTTATACTATAAAATATGTATAATTTAGACAATATTATCGAAGAATGTATAATTTATATTATATAAGTATAGTCCAATAAGTTACAGTGTTTTTTTTTATAAACCAAACTGTAGGCTATAGAAAATATATTAAAATAATATTAAAATAATATTTTCTGATTAGTTAATTGGAGCTAGATGTATATGAACTTGTATTGATTCGAATAACTTTAAATGACAACTTACAGAGGAGATATTTCAAAAACATTTTCAAAACGTGTCCGTAATAAAAACAATTGAAGAAATCTCTACACTCCAACCTTCATGGTTTTCCTACCACACAATCTGAAGCTCAGGATACAAAGACAAGTTTCATTGGACGAGTCTGGTAAAAGACAAATTGGTTTTGTCCAATTGTTTTTATGTTTGCTGACTTGCCTTGCACAAATTGAAGGAAATCGGAACAGACAATCGAAAAAAAAGGTAAAGAGTTGACTCTAGGAATACTTCCTCAAATTTTGTTAGAATTAAAAAAAAATTCTTGAAGAGATAGTTTTTGTTGAAAACATTAAGTTCTTTTCTTTTTGTATGCTAGATTTGTGTTTTTATATGTAATAAAATGAGATTTTCAGGTTCTTTTCCTCATATCTTTCCACTAGTTGACCCATCATGTTACTTTTAGTATACATTTTCATTTTTTTCTTTTCAAACATCAAGAACTATAATATTATTTTATATCCACTTGGTCCCGAACATCATTGTTATATAGACTCTTGTAGGTACATATAAAGGCGTCTACTCGCGTGGAGTATTTTGTAGGCACATGTAAATTTGATGTAAAGGCGTCTACTCGCGTGGAGTATTTTGTAGGCACATGTAAATTTGATGTAAAGGCGTCTACTCGCGTGGAGTATTTTGTAGGCACATGTAAATTTGATGTAAAGGCGTCTACTCGCGTGGAGTATTTTGTAGGCACATGTAAATTTGATGTAAAGGCGTCTACTCGCGTGGAGTATTTTGTAGGCACATGTAAATTTGATGTAAAGGCGTCTACTCGCGTGGAGTATTTTGTAGGCACATGTAAATTTGATGTAAAGGCGTCTACTCGCGTGGAGTATTTTGTAGGCACATGTAAATTTGATGTAAAGGCGTCTACTCGCGTGGAGTATTTTGTAGGCACATGTAAATTTGATGTAAAGGCGTCTACTCGCGTGGAGTATTTTGTAGGCACATGTAAATTTGATGTAAAGGCGTCTACTCGCGTGGAGTATTTAGTAGGCACATGTAAATTTGATGTAAAGGCGTCTACTCGCGTGGAGTATTTTGTAGGCACATGTAAATTTGATGTAAAGGCGTCTACTCGCGTGGAGTATTTTGTAGGCACATGTAAATTTGATGTAAAGGCGTCTACTCGCGTGGAGTATTTTGTAGGCACATGTAAATTTGATGTAAAGGCGTCTACTCGCGTGGAGTATTTTGTAGGCACATGTAAATTTGATGTAAAGGCGTCTACTCGCGTGGAGTATTTTGTAGGCACATGTAAATTTGATGTAAAGGCGTCTACTCGCGTGGAGTATTTTGTAGGCACATGTAAATTTGATGTAAAGGCGTCTACTCGCGTGGAGTATTTTGTAGGCACATGTAAAGGCGTCTACTCGCGTGGAGTATTTTGTAGGCACATGTAAATTTGATGTAAAGGCGTCTACTCGCGTGGAGTATTTTGTAGGCACATGTAAATTTGATGTAAAGGCGTCTACTCGCGTGGAGTATTTTGTAGGCACATGTAAATTTGATGTAAAGGCGTCTACTCGCGTAGAGTAGTTTGTAGGCATATATAAAGGCGTCTACTCGCGTGGAGTATTTTGTATGCACGTGTAAAGGCGTCTACTCGCGTGGAGTATTTTGTAGGCACATGTAAAGGCGTCTACTCGCGTGGAGTATTTTTAGGCACATGTAAAGGCGTCTACTCGCGTGGAGTATTTTGTAGGCACATGTAAAGGCGTCTACTCGCGTGGAGTATTTTGTATGCACATGTTAAGGCGTCTACTCGCGTGGAGTATTTTGTATGCACATGTAAAGGCGTCTACTCGCGTGGAGTATTTTGTAGGCACATGTAAAGGCGTCTACTCGCGTGGAGTATTTTGTAGGCACATGTAAAGGCGTCTACTCGCGTGGAGTATTTTGTATGCACATGTAAAGGCGTCTACTCGCGTGAGTATTTTGTATGCACATATAAAGGCGTCTACTCGCGTGGAGTATTTTGTATGCACATGTAAAGGCGTCTACTCGCGTGGAGTATTTTGTAGGCACATGTAAAGGCGTCTACTCGCGTGGAGTATTTTGTATGCACATATAAAGGCGTCTACTCGCGTGGAGTATTTTGTAGGCACATGTAAAGGCGTCTACTCGCGTGGAGTATTTTGTATGCACATGTAAAGGCGTCTACTCGCGTGGAGTATTTTGTATGCACATATAAAGGCGTCTACTCGCGTGGAGTATTTTGTATGCACATATAAAGGCGTCTACTCGCGTGGAGTATTTTGTATGCACATATAAAGGCGTCTACTCGCGTGGAGTATTTTGTATGCACATGTAAAAGCGTCTACTCGCGTGTAGTATTTTTCTTGCTTATTTTCACATATTATATATTTTTTACTAATTGTTTATTTATTTATTCATAGACTATAATAATATGGACCGCTTGCTCTATTTTTAGAGCTTATATCAACTTTTTTTTCCGTGCGCAACCAATAAGGCTGTCTTATATTACTTCTACGCTCCTTGTTGTTTCTTAAATGTTTCCGCTTTATACAACTTTCGATTTTAATTTTAATTTTACATTGAGAAAATCGAAGCGATTCAATAAAACGGAAGTGCATAGGAAACAACGAATCGGAAATTCCAAAAATCAGTGTTTCGAGTCATCATATAGCAGAAATACTACAGCAAGCGGTCCATGTATATTATAGTCTATGGTTTATTTAACTTTATTATTAATAGGTCTACGGTCAATACAGTTTAGTTAGAAAATGTGGATATTTCTTTGTTTGACCTAATTATAGGCTACATATGTTTGGCGAAAAGGATGGATGGGTGAGAGATTTAATAATATTATATTTAATCATTTCCAACCTAAAAATAATTCGTAGATAGTAAAGATAAATTGTATTAGACAAGAAGATGGTCATTGTTCAAGTACGTTCATTACTTTAATAATTGTATTAGACAAGAAGATGGTCATTGTTCAAGTACGTTCATTACTTTAATAATTGTATTAGACAAGAAGATGGTCAATGTTCAAGTACGTTCATTACTTTAATAATTGTATTAGACAAGAAGATGGTCATTGTTCAAGTACGTTCATTACTTTAATGATTGCTTTAGACAAGAAGATGGTCATTGTTCAAGTACGTTCATTACTTTAATAATTGTATTAGACAAGAAGATGGTCATTGTTCAAGTACGTTCATTACTTTAATAATTGTATTAGACAAGAAGATGGTCAATGTTCAAGTACGTTCATTACTTTAATAATTGTATTAGACAAGAAGATGGTCATTGTTCAAGTACGTTCATTACTTTAATAATTGTATTAGACAAGAAGATGGTCATTGTTCAAGTACGTTCATTACTTTAATGATTGCTTTAGACAAGAAGATGGTCATTGTTCAAGTACGTTCATTACTTTAAGGATTGTATTAGACAAGAAGATGGTCATTGTTCAAGTACGTTCATTACTTTAAGGATTGTATTAGACAAGAAGATGGTCATTGTTCAAGTACGTTCATTACTTTAATAATTGTATTAGACAAGAAGATGGTCATTGTTCAAGTACGTTCATTACTTTAAGGATTGTATTAGACAAGAAGATGGTCATTGTTCAAGTACGTTCATTACTTTAATAATTGTATTAGACAAGAAGATGGTCATTGTTCAAGTACGTTCATTACTTTAATAATTGTATTAGACAAAAAGATGGTCAATGTTCAAGTACGTTCATTACTTTAATAATTGTATTAGACAAGAAGATGGTCAATGTTCAAGTACGTTCATTACTTTAATAATTGTATTAGACAAGAAGATGGTCATTGTTCAAGTACGTTCATTACTTTAATAATTGTATTAGACAAAAAGATGGTCAATGTTCAAGTACGTTCATTACTTTAATAATTGTATTAGACAAAAAGATGGTCAATGTTCAAGTACGTTCATTACTTTAACGTTACGACCCCTGCATGTTAGTTCCATCGACAGAACTAGGATGAAGTTTAAAGTATTAAATTCGAACATTCAATGTTTTTTATTAAGTCTGCAGCACAAAGTAATGATCATAAGACAAAATCATGAAATAAATAAACGCAACAGAAACTTGTTTCATACATAATAATTAAAATACCTTTGAAATTTTCTAGTTTTTCTCAGTGGGGGGGAAGGGGTCATCCCACGTGACTTGTGTCTTAACCCAACACAACGAACCTTCTATAAATATAGAAATAGAGGAAGTCAACTTTGAACAACACCTGTGAAAGACGCATCCCTCCTCGGTGAAGGAGCCGAGGATGTCATTTTAAGAACAACTTTTACACACACACTAAATACATAACATTTTCTTGGGCAAGCATAACCATGACTACACAAATATAATATTTTGTCATGATAATCAAATCAATAATAAATCTTTGGTCCTTCATGTTAAAGTGAGTTTTTACTTTTATTTTTTTACAAACTATTTGTTTTTTCATTCAACTTCTAGTATGGGCATTTGTACTGGGTGACCTCAATAGTCTTGAGAAACCATGTTGTTTTTACTTCCTGTATTTAATCTTTTTTGTCTTTTCGTTTTTCTTGAATTATTTCTACTACTGGTAGCCTATTGTTTATCGGTTTTGTATTATTTTGTTCTTCATTGTGGAAGTAGTTTATACGTTCTAAGTTTAACTCTTCCTTTATTTTAGATTATATATGACGGTGAAATATTACAATGGTGGATTAACTGTGAGTAGCTTTACATGTCTTCAATTTCTCTTCAGGTTGTTTGAAAGTTTGAATGGAGCTAAATATAATCATAACAAAGGAGATTACGATGGTTTATACCTTGCTTCAGTTTATTATAAACTTAATTTCACGTAATCTGTCTTCACCCATTAGCGCCATTAGATTTATATGTTTTAAAAACTTGATGTATAGAAATCAAAGATAACCCATAGATTTATGTTTCAAAAACTTGATGTATAGAAATCAAAGATAACCCATAGATTTATGTTTCAAAAACTTGATGTATAGAAATCAAAGATAACCCATAGATTTATGTTTCAAAAACTTGATGTATAGAAATCAAATATAACCCATAGATTTATGTTTCAAAAACTTGATGTACAGAAATCAAAGATAACCCATAGATTTATGTTTCAAAAACTTGATGTATAGAAATCAAAGATAACCCATAGATTTATGTTTCAAAAACTTGATGTACAGAAATCAAAGATAACCCATAGATGTATATGTTTCAAAAACTTGATGTATAGAAATCAAAGATAACCCATAGATTTATGTTTCAAAAACTTGATGTATAGAAATCAAAGATAACCCATAGATTTATGTTTCAAAAACTTGATGTACAGAAATCAAAGGTAACCCATAGATTTATGTTTCAAAAACTTGATGTATAGAAATCAAAGATAACCCATAGATGTATATGTTTCAAAAACTTGATGTATAGAAATCAAAGATAACCCATAGATTTATGTTTCAAAAACTTGATGTACAGAAATCAAAGATAACCCATAGATTTATGTTTCAAAAACTTGATGTATAGAAATCAAAGATAACCCATAGATTTATGTTTCAAAAACTTGATGTACAGAAATCAAAGATAACCCATAGATTTATGTTTCAAAAACTTGATGTATAGAAATCAAAGATAACCCATAGATTTATGTTTCAAAAACTTGATGTATAGAAATCAAAGATAACCCATAGATTTATGTTTCAAAAACTTGATGTATAGAAATCAAAGATAACCCATAGATTTATGTTTCAAAAACTTGATGTATAGAAATCAAAGATAACCCATAGATTTATGTTTCAAAAACTTGATGTATAGATATTAAAAGAGACTGGGGGTGGGATGGGGGGGGGGGGGTAATTTGAGAGGATGGAGAGCCTGGAGAGAGAGAGAAGGAAGCAGAGGAGGAACAGATGGGTTAAAATGTGAAGCTAGAGAACATTGGAGATGTAGGCAAACAAAAACTGTGCCGATTCACTATGAACCCGATGCCCTTATTTGTAGATTCAGTGGACAGACAGTTTGAAAGTTCAAGGTCTTTACCCGGTGGCCTTGTGCTGATTGGCTTTCGGTAGTGTTTACTTGGATTGTTCCGTCAAGTTGATTTTAACGGTGTTAAAGTAAAGAGTACAGCCATTTAGAAAATGCAGCCTCTTGCTGGCTATATAGAACATTAACAAATCTTAATGATTATGTGAACATAAAAGTTCAAAGTGTACAAACATTTCTTGTCCTATTCGTTCAATTACTATTTAAGCTACTTGCAGAAACTGCCTGATTTAGAAAATGTTGTCAATGAACACACATTCTCTCTTCAAATCAGGCTGAAAATATCGTAATGTAATATTACGTAACCCAGCTTTAACTTACCCGTACCCTTTAAATATCGATAAGTTGCACGCTTTTCGAATATTAAAAAATGCACCCCACTTCGAGATACGGAAGATTAAAGAGTTAGTGACCGGCTATAAGCCACAGGCTATACGTGGGCCAATGTAATGCAGTCGAACTAAGTGCGGTTACTATTGAAAAGGTCTCACTTATTTGGTTAGTATAAATGACCAAAAATAGTTGCAGCAGTCAATGGGATTATAATATGTCGGAAGGGTTGGGATACAATTCCTCGAAATGTAGATCTAATTCTTTTCATAATACATGTACTATCGTATAATAATTTATTTAATTATTACAAGTTTAATAAAAACATGTTTTTCTTCCCCCAAAACTCCTAGTTTGGATGACATAGAAAGAAGTACCTGGGAGTGCGCTCATCTGAGTCAGTGGCGCCTTTTTTTATGGAACAGTCTATCTCAGACACTGAGAGAATCTGGGACAAGAGAAACTTTTAAAAATAACTTTTAAAGACCTTTCTCTTTGGCTTTTGGCTAATACATCTGCCACTGCAAATCACAACAAGAGCGCACTCAGCATGCTAATTTAATAGCATGGGTAGAAGCGCTATTGACAAGTCTTAACGATTAGACATGCATAAAAGGTCAAAAAGAAGAACATTTCCGGTCTTATTCGATTATTTTCTTCGAAACATGTCTGAGTGCTACGTTACTGGTTGTACGAAAATTTGTAGAGAATTAAATTTTATTTCATTTCCAAAAGATGGCGCCAAAAGAAAACGATGGATTGTGAATGTCAGATTTGAAGAATCACCTATTTATAATCTCAAACTAATTGCTTGATGCAAAATAATGTTTGTGTTGTTGTTTATTATGAATCTCCGCATTGTGTTTTTTTAATTATCAAGGACGCAACTCTTGACTAACTTATTTTATAAACAAAAGCTACATTTAGCCTAACGCGACTAACACATTGAGCATATAAAATCGCCTATTCACTTTTGATGATAAAAACGGATTCCTCATAACTATTCTTGTAGCGTTGTATATTTTTAAAAGACCAGAACGGGCTGTCGATGTTGAAATCAATTGTCAAACAGCACCACAAGCATGGCTTTTGTTTACGAAAATGGCGGTAAATTTCACCGGAAGCTTACGATCATTCCAGTTCAAAAGGTCACACCTAATTAAGACTTGTCAATAGAAATGCCCATTCTTATTCTTAATTAGAGTTATAGTTTTTATAAGTTTATTATGTAGAATATATAACCAAATTACTTAAAAGAAACTATTTCAATTAATATAAATAATCTAATAAAGCAGGTATGACTAATTTGTATTCAGGGTTGCCAGGTTCTGATTTTGTGTCACAAGGCTTTGTATTTCAATAGACTGACCGACTTATCATAGACTAACAATTAAGAAAACTGAATAACAATATATCTTTTCCATAGACGGAATATACGGCAAGAGTATAATGAAAAGGTGTTCGGTATATATTTAATGAGTGTTTTATTAAGTTTTATTAATAAACATATTTGGGCGGTGTGATGTGAAGATTGTTTGACTTGAGTGGATGAGACGGCTCACCATGAGATGTTGGACTTGAGTGGATGAGACGGCTCACCCTGAGATGTTTGACTTGAGTGGATGAGACGGCTCACCCTGAGATGTTGGACTTGAGTGGATGAGACGGCTCACCCTGAGATGTTTGATTTGAGTGGATGAGACGGCTCACCCTGAGATGTTTGACTTGAGTGGATGAGACGGCTCACCCTGAGATGTTTGACTTTAGTGGATGAGACGGCTCACCCTGAGATGTTTGACTTGAGTGGATTAGACGGCTGAGATGTTTGACTTGAGTGGATAAGAAAGCTCACTCTGAGATGCGTAGATGTCTCGGGTAGCCAGACCCAGACTCTGTGTGCCCCTCTTCGCTGGCTTGTTTGTCCGAGGATGACTGTTATAAGCTCAACTAGGCTGTATTATGTTAGACAGCGCGCGATATTTTTATTTAAAGTGTAAGATCTGACGCAGATGACCTTCTCTTGTCTCACACACCCACACAAATGAACAGTCTCATCAAATAGCATCATGAAGGCATTTATTTTGCTGATGACGTAGGATGGTCCTACATAGATCTCACGAACATCAATCTAATGGACAGTTCTTTCATAAGAAATAATTTAAACACACAAACGGCAACAGTGTAAAATAAGTTGATAAAGCAGATAAATACCAGTCAAAAGTTACAACCGAAACGAAATATATTTCCATCAACACAACGTGGAAGAAAGAGTGAGTATCCTAAACAGCTGTGAGTTTTTAATTGTGTACAAGTCCACCCAAATGGCTGACAGTGGTGGGGTTTCGGGTCTTAATGTAATCCTTTCTCCGTCTAAAAGGAAATTACCGCGTATCCAGCACATTTACTACGAGCATATATATGGGGCACAGCTTTAAAACTATTTAGTGCGTAATAGCAACTAAATTTGAGTAATAATGATTTATAATATTAATTTACTTCAAACTTTATTTATGTTTATGTGTATTACATACTTTAAAAAAACGTAATCAAGGTTGTGTTTGTTTTGCGATGATTATATCTTATCTGTTACAGTTGTTTCTTCAATACACACGATTATTTGTCCTACGCTTGTCCAGGATTTGTTTAGCCTTGCAATTTGATAAGTTTTTAAACGATGTTATCATTCTAGAGCGCCCGCAGATCAATTCGTGCGTGGGGGTCAGAACAGTGGTTTTAAGGACTGGGATCAATCTGATAATACTGATAAGGAGCGAGGTATGTGGCAGAAACTAAAACGACCTAATCGAGCAGACCTGTGGTGGAAGCTCCACTGGAAGGATCAGGCAACAGTTGCCCAGTTTCGTACAGGTCACTGCCCTATAAGTGCCTATTTTGGACGGTCTAGGCCCAAACATAGAGTGGATGGGAACGGTCAAATGTTTGCACCGAACCTATATGTTGACTTGGCTACACTGCGTAGCACAAGTGTGTTTCTCCTCTGAGCCCTAAGAGAGTCATTTCGGTTCCTATACTCACTCCGTTGATGTGAGGTTCAAGTCTGGGAACCGATTCCATGCCTGGATGCAACTCGGGGGAAGAAAGAGTAGGCCTACTCAGTTCAATTTGTTGTTGCATATGGGATAAGAAAAGTGTTTTGTCCTAATGTTTATCTGAGCATTGTACCGGTAATAAATTGTGTTGTATTTCTACGGGGAAATTTATAGATAAGATAAGATTTCTTTATTGATCCAAAATGGAAATGTTTGATTACATTACAGCATTAAAAGAACACAAGCACAACAACCAGAACAAATACAGCACACACACATTAGTCATCTTCAATTCTGCGAAACACGCATCTGGCTCTTTATTATGCTTTAGTCAGGAGCAGCGTTGATATAGTCTCACAGAATAAGGAACAAAAGAGCTCTTGTACCTTTCAGTTCGGGCTCAGATTGACAGGAGTCATGTTGATTTTACGTAATTGTTGTGAAGTGGATGCATGCTATCTTTGAGTACCGGGTATTTTGCAATTATTGCTTTAAATAATAATTTGCTCTTTAATCTTTCTCCTATATTGCTTCTAAGTGATTTAACAATTGGGTTTACATGTTTCAATTGTTAATATTCACTAGTAATAAACCTTTAGACCTTTTCTAATTTTTTCCATATTTTTTTTTTAATGTTTTCTTTAGTTGATAGGTCCGATACAGAAGATGCATAGTCTAGAATAGGTGTAACTAATGTTAGGTAACCATTTTAGCTTTATGTTCTTTTTACAATTGTAATTTTACAAAGCCTAAGGTTTTGTTTGATTTTTTAAATATAGAACTTCATCAAAATAATTTATCATTTATTATTACTCCTAAGTACTTTTTAGTTGGGTTCAATATTTTCTATGAAGGAAATATGAAGTTTGTATTTATATATTTCTTTCTCTTTGATACTCTTTACAGTTGGCAATTTTATGGGTAGAAAACATAGGCATACTCCAATTATATTTCCATTTTTGTAATTGATCTAGATCTTTGTGTAATATTTCAGTATTTTTCTGTCTTTTTTGTCCAGTAAATTATGTAGTCATCTGCAAATAGTAAAACATAGTACCCCCCCCCCCCACCCCATAAAAAAAAACATTTACATTGTTTTTAGTATTTTGTTAACAATATGTATTATAATTTATTATGCTTTATTTATACTTTCAACATCTTCATTTTTCATTGTTTCATTAAGTGGTGAATTTGGAGATTCTATTGTGATGCTGTTGGCTTCTGGAATGTCTGACAATGCCCATTGTTGAACATCTGCAGTTGCCATGATACAGAATCCTGCTGCCCCACATATATAGATGGCTGAGGTAAGAAACAAAACTATTTGCCACTCTTCTCTTGTTTGCTAAAATACAATACAAAAACAATACAGTTGCTATTAATTGGATTGAATCTAAATGTAGGGGATATAATAATAATGCATACACATAATGAGTTTTCCAAAATGTAAATTGATCAGACCAAAGTTTTACAAATATGAACTTATTACAAACGTTTATGTGTACATAAAATTGATTTATATTTCTGAGTCTTAAGTATTTAAACTTATTTTATAATTTCAAATATAATTTTTGTATATGTTAAGACAACATTCAACTGTACATATTGATGTTTTACATTTTTAGTTGCAGCTGCCACAACAATAGGTGTGAGAATCCCTGGAATGGTAGCCAGTGTGTTGCTGATGGTCATTATTTCTGCAGCAAATTTTGGGGCAATGTCAAATGGAGTGGTCACCAATCCACACAGTCCAAAACCTATAAAAGTAAATTTTAAAGTTAATAATAGCCCAATAGAACAACATCAAATTAATCAAATATACAAAAATAGCATTCTCAAAAGGATTGTGTGGCCAGCACAATGCCCACTCACCTTTACTTTACCCTAACTAAAGTCAGCTATCCGTGAGACCGTGGTAGACTCAGAGACGCCCGCCAGACCCCTGCATAAAATCATAGCCTTCACTTGGTTTTGAACCCGGGACATTTAAGTACTGATCCAAACACGTTGCCACTAGACCACCATACCCATTTGGACGTAAACAAGATTCGGTCATAACTCAGATTTAGATAACCTCTAAAACCATAATATCTAGGCAATTACTAGGGTTAGAGTTAGGGTTTAAATATTCAGAAAGTCAATTCAGTGCTCAAGCATTAAGCCACACCAACTTTTAAAATTGATTGTAGAAATAGACTAACAAAAAGGATTATTACCAGTGGCACCAACACTTATGACAAGTAATGAAATGGCAAGCTGTGGCTGGTGGCAGTCTAAAAAACTTAAAGCAATCAGTGCAACAGCAGGAATACAATGTGCTGTGGAGAATTATTAAAGATATTAAGTGATTAGGAATGTGTGATAAGGTTAAACACAATTCTCAACTTAATACAAACATATCCATATACATTACACAACTATCTTAACAAGATGGTGAAACCATGATATCCATGATACTCTTCCTGTTTCACTACATACATTGACTGTAGCAATCACTATACCTTGCATCACAACACCTTGAAACTAGCTTTAAATGTTTCTACAACTCAACAAAGGACTAAAATAGAACAACTGTTTAAAACCAGTTTATGAACATCTTATTGTAAGTTTTTTTAATACTGCAATGGTCTTTCAATGATAATAATTTCTAAATGAAATAACTTCTCTTTAGTTTATTAATATCTTTATATGTATGAATACTTTTGTAGTTTTACATTTAACCTTTCATGTGAAATAAAACAGAACATAAATGGATTAGTATTAATGTTTGCATCGTAAAATAAAAAAGCAAAAATTGAATAATTTGGTGTGTGCTACTGAAAAATTAAGTAGATACTGTTATAACATCTATATGCCATAATGTATGCTATATGTGATTTAAACCATCTAAAAAATCAAACAATAAAGTATAAAAGTAAAAATATGTTGAACTAATAGACCATGGTTTAATGTAGCTAAGTGTACAATTATAAAAATGCATATTATAAAAACGACAAAGAATTAAAATCTACTTCTTAAGGAAGTACAACCGATAACAGTATCCAAGTCCAAGAAAAAGAAACAAATAATAACAAACTACTTTATTCATGGAAAAGAACTAACTCAAAACTAACAATACAAAGTACTTAGGAGTGATAATAAGTGATAAGTTATCTTGGACTCCTCATATTGATGAAGTAATTAAAAAATCAAACAAAACATTAGGATTCATAAAAAGAAACTTTTACAAATGTAACAGGAATATAAACCTAAAATCCTATCTCATATTAGTTAGGCCTAATCTAGAATATGCATCATTTAAATGGGACCCGTCAACTATGGCAAATATTTAAAAATATGACAATTTAGAAAAGAGCTGCAAGGTTCATTACTAGTGAATATTCACAACTGACAAGAGTAACACCAATAGTCAAATCACTAAACCTAGAAACACTAGAGGACAGAAGGGCAAAGAGTAAAGTAGTAATAATACATAAGGCATTAAACTCTAATTTAAAAATACAACCCAATAACAACCTGTTCCAATGCTCATATAGACATAAGGATAAGAACAATTTCCTTATTCTTATGCGAGAACAAATGCTTTCTTCCAGAGTGACATTCAGGCATAGAATGGGTTGCCATTAAGTTAGAATCATTTAAAACATTAATAAAGATGCAAGACTAGACTCGGACCACGGATGAGGGATGAGTGTAGGACGCAATAATCTTCTTTATGGAAGGAGCATAATAATCCTTAGGGGAACAGCAGTGAACGATCGCTGGGCTGCGGAAAACTTCTTTGTTACACGGCACGCCACGCCTTCGGCCTTCGGCGTGTCGTTGGGTGGCTCGAGCCCGGACAGAGATTGCTCAATCCTAATCGTTACGCCCTGGACACAAGAGCCGAAAGGCTCGTCCGGTTTTTTTAAGATACTTTTTAATTCTATATTAAAATGTAGCGAACAGTTGTGTTGACTTGACCTGTTATTAATAATATTAAATTAACAATAATATACCATCTAAAAAAAAACAACAACACAAATACAAAACAATAAAAAAAGGTTAATAATAAAAAAAATAATTAGAAAATAAGTTTTCAATGCAATAAAAACTATATTGATAACGATTGTTTTCGGTATTTAATGTTTGTTCTTGCTTATTGTATTAATAAAACCGGTACGTGACGTTTTGGCGCAGCCGTTTAGGCGCGACCGTTTTGACGCAGCCGTTTTGGCGCGGAACGTTTTGGCGCGAGCCGTTTTGGCGCGGGACGTTTTGGCGCGAGGAAATAATTGAGAAAAACAATTTTTTTTTGTATAATAAATGAAACTAATAATAAATATTAATAATTTAAAACGATGTTGGCCTACTTTAATGCGTTTATAGTTCTATTAAACTTTAAAAACTTTTTTTTAATATATGCCTAAAGACTTAAGTATCTGTGGTCATAAAATGCTTATCTATTTATCTGTTTAAAATATGTATATGTCGTCTTAATAAGGACGTTGTTTGTTGTTGTTTTTTATTAAAATATATGCGAAAATTACGCGTGCTAGTCTTTCAACAAAATTCTAATAACTACACATGTTCATGAAGTAACTCAGTGGCCATACCTTTCAAAAAACTTGACTTGAGAGTGATTAAAACCAGGGTCAATCGTAGACAAGATGGTCAGAGATTTAATGATAACAATGGAGGTTTTAGAATACTGGGTGGGTAGTAAAAAGATAGAAAGAAACTTTTTTTTAATTTGGAAAGGTCAATGAGGAGTGGTCATCACGCAGTCAACAACGTGCGTACAAATCAGATATACTTATTTGGTTTTGGCTATCTAGATTGAGAGCGGCAAATAAGCAGTTTCAGCTTTCATTATTTAATATTATATTATATTATATATTATTTGTCATTATTTACATTATTTATTATTCAATCAGTTTATAAAAAACTAAGTTATTAAAATTTAATAATCCAATATATACATGGTTTTAATATGTTTTTATTTCATATTTGTTTCATTTATTATACAAAAAATATTGTTTTCATCAATGAAGTTATTAAGTTAATTTGATTAAATGATGTGATGTGTTTTCAGTCCATCGCGCCAAAACGTCCTGCGCCAAAACGGCTGCGCCAAAACGGCTGCGCCAAAACGTCCGTCGTGCCTAAACGGTCGCGCCAAAACGGTCGCGCCAAAACGGCTGCGCCCAAACGTCCTGCTTCGAATAAAACAGTATTGAGAATGTTTCTTTCGGTATTTAGTTTTTTTTATTGTGTCCGGTCGCCCTGGAACATGCATAAAAATTGTTGCTGTCAGGCTTCTGCTATTTAAAAGTAATCATTTATAACTTGTCACTTGTCCTTTATAATTAGTAGGCCCTATAATTTAATTTATAGAGTGTAGAAAGTCGCCTATTAAAGGATGCTCTCAATAGCGACGTGCATCCATTAAATAATTGAAACATGTGGTTACTTTTAATTAAAAAATAATGCAAACATCTATAATGAAAAAAGAAATGATTTGATAGACATTACGTCATTTGCTAGTATTTTTTTTAAGTATACTACACCATTTAAACTCTCCAAGCCAAATTGCGGTGCGTAACTTTTGAAAAAAAGGTCTCGCAACATTTAAAAAAAAGAACAGCATAATTGGGAAAATCCGATAAGGCCCTCGCGTTCAACATACTAAATCTCGCGTTCAACATAGTAAATGAACGGAAATGGCCATTTGATTTGTACGGTTATATTTATTTGCATAGTTTGATTAAACATTTTTGATTTTTTTAATCAACACATTCATGAATATAAATCATAAAATAAAATTATCTTTTGGAGGGCGTTTCCAATTTATACATTTAAATTTTGTCCCGTTTAGTCAAACGACTTAGGTGCCTATAGCGAACAAACATATATATATATATATATATATATATATTATATAAATAAATATACATATAAACATATAAACAAACTCACGGTAATTATATATATTGATGATATATATATATATATATATATATATATATATATATATATATATATATATATACTAATAGCAACACAAGAACTGCAAACTTTCACAACTTACATGTGAGTATACACATTTTCCTCACCATGGCAACCCTCATGAGCTTTTTTTTTATAAGAAGGTCACTAATTTGACCGGCTAATAGAGTAGTCACAAGTAATGCTATGTAGGGCAACATTGAGAAAATACCATTCTGAAATTATTACAAAATTTTTTTTTAAGACAGCAGTTATTATTTTAGTAATTCTTATTTTTGTAAAATCTACTATGAGCTTATACTATCATTTTTAAGCACATATTTTAAGAGTAGGTTTTCATTTGTTGATTGGAGGGGAGTATTTATAGGTGCTCCATAAATCTTGAGCTACATTGCTGGTTACTGAGTTGTTTCCAATTAGCTATTCAGACTATCCCATGCATACTGTCCTAACTAACATAACGGGTTGATAGCCATTGTACGGCCACATTGCCATTACATTTTCTTCTAAAACAGGGTAACTTTGTTTGCATTGCAAGCGATGAAAATAAAAATTACTAAAAAAAAAGAAAGATTTTTAAATTGTAAGAAATTTGTAAAATTTTAGATCTGGATTAAAAATCCATTAACATTTTTTTTTACCTTAACAAAAGAGAAAAGCTATCATTTAAAGTTCACTTTTTATCTATATGCTTATTAGTTTTGTCCTACAAAATGACATGATAACTAAGTCTTACATAAATAAATGTAAACTAAAAATGTATCAAAAACTTTATTCCTTATTTTGTTTCCAAATGAAAACATGTAGACACTCAAATCTTTGAAAAAAATATTCTTGAAAGTCTACTCACTGATTTTATATCAAATTTGAGAACTTCATACATGTACTGTGGTAGAGTAGAGAGAAAGAGAAAAAGCCCCCATGTATAGCTGACATGAGCAAAGATGATGCCCCATATAGGCAGAGATGTTATTATTGAACACCATGGGGCTTTGGGCTGAAGAAAAAAATAAATATATTTTTTATAGTTTGCATCAATTTTTTTCATGGGAAACATTTTTTTTTAATTAAATGAATAAAAAAAAATTATAGCTCTATAATTTGCCCTTTGGATTGGGATTATCATTTCTTTGAATTAATTGAACATTTCAGGTGTATATTTAATTATAATAATTCACTCACTCGCTCCATTGATTCACTCAAACAACTCACTCAGTTGACTAACTCCATTGATTCATTCCATTGACTTACTCCATTGGCTCAATCCATTGACCACCTACATCAACTCACTCAATTGACTAACTCCATTAACTCAATCCATTGACTCACTCCATTGATTCATTTCATTGACTCAATCCATTGTCTAACTCCATTGACTCACTCCATTGACTTACTCCATTGACTTATCCCATTGACTTACTCCATTGACTTACTCAATTGATTCACTCCATTGACTTACTCCATTGACTTACTTGATTGATTCACCCCATTGACTTACTCCACTGACTTACTCCATTGACTTACCCCATTGACTTACTCGATTGATTCACTCCATCGACTTACTCCAATGGCTTATCCCATTGACTTACTCCATTGACTTACTTCATTGACTTACTCTATTGACTTACTCGATTGACTCACTCCATTGACTTACTACATTGACTTACTCCATGAACAGAACATACTCAATTGACCCATCCCATTGACTCACTCCATTGACTTACTCCATTGATTCATTCCATTGACTTACCCCATTGACTTACTCCATTGACTCACTCCATTGACTCGCATCATTGACTTACTCCATAGACTCACTCCATTGACTTACTCTACTGACTTACTCCATAGACTCACTCCATTGACTTATTTCATTGTCTTACTCCATTGACTTAATCCATGGACTAATTGACTAACCCCATTGACTCACTTCATTGACATACTCCATTGACTGACTCCATTACTCACTTAATTAGCTCTAGTGACTAACACTACATTGACTAACTCCCTTGACTCATTCAACCGACTCACTCCATTGACTCATTGACTTGACTCACTCAATTGACTTACTTAATTTACTCACTCCATTGACTCACTCCATTGACTCACTTCATTGGCTCTTTCCGTTGACTCACTCACTTGACTAATTGACTTACTCCATCAACTCACTCCATTAACACTCCGTTGACTCAATCCATTGAATCACTTAATTGACTCAGTCCATTGACTCACTTCATTGGCTCACTCCGTTGACTCAATCCATTGACTCACTCCATTGACTCACGCCATTGACTCACTCAATTGACTCACATTGACTCAGTCCATTGACTCAGTCCATTGACTCAGGCCATTGACTAACTCCATTAACTAACGCCATTGACTAACTCTAGTTACTCACTCCATTATTCACTCTATTGACTGACTCACCCTTTTCTTTTGAGTTTCTATGTCATGCAATGAGCTCATAATGTAATGTCTCTCTCCTGCTGAGATATATTTGTGTTGCTCTGGTGAGTCATCAGTAAGAATAAAACAGACAACTAACCACAGAAAACTTATGAAACCTGTTGGTGGAAAAATATATTTACTCCCAAATAGTAAATAAATAGAGATATGAACATACTGATAGTCTATTTACTCCCAAATAGTAAATAAATAGAGATATGAACATACTGATAGTCTATTTACTCCCAAATAGTAAATAAATAGAGATATGAACATACTGATAGTCTATTTACTCCCAAATAGTAAATAAATAGAGATATGAACATACTGATAGTCTATTTACTCCCAAATAGTAAATAAATAGAGATATGAACATACTGATAGTCTATTTACTCCCAAATAGTAAATAAATAGAGATATGAACATACTGATAGTCTATTTACTCCCAAATAATAAATAAATAGAGATGGGAACATACTGATAGTCTATTTACTCCCAAATAGTAAATAAATAGAGATGGGAACATACTGATAGTCTATTTACTCCCAAATAGTAAATAAATAGAGATGGGAACATACTGATAGTCTATTTACTCCCAAATAATAAATAAATAGAGATGGGAACATACTGATAGTCTATTTACTCCCAAATAATAAATAAATAGAGATGGGAACATACTGATAGTCTTTTTACTCCCAAATAGTAAATAAATAGAGATGGGAACATACTGATAGTTTATTTACTCCCAAATTGGAGACCAGAGATTTTAATGGGACAAAACATACATTTAAACAAGTAACTGTGTGTGTAAAGAAGAGATTACCAACATATTAGCATTGTGAAATATTATAAACAAAGTATGGCCTTGGCGCCATTTCCCTATCATTCAGCATCAATTAAAATATAATTTATTCAATGAACACTTTAAGTCTAAGCTAGTATAGTTCAATACTTACAAATGGGGAGGTGGTGAAGCTCATGTTAAATTTATATTATTAATTAACTGACTAATATTACATACCTAGGTTTACTTATTAGTGTACTAAGTATTAGCAGTATATCTGGTGCTGAATCACAACTTGATAAGTACCCAGCACAGTACAGGCAAGTACTCAAAACTTAGAACTAGTTAATTAACTTGTATTAGATCACTAATTACTAATTGAATATACAGTATTAGTTCCTTAAGTACACATTAATTACACATTACTGGCTCCTTAAATACAAGTTATGTCACAGTATATTATTATGCTCCTTTAGAACAAGTAATGTAGACATTACTTTCTAACTGAGTTGACGTATTTATCCCTACTTTACTTAGTACTAGTTATATATCCAGCAATACACTGTTGTCTATTGTACAAACCAAAAACATAGAAAACGGAAGGCCACCCTCCGAAGAATCCATACTTGCATAACAAGGCAGAAACAGGAAATACTATGATGTTGCCCATCATCTGTCCAGATATTCCCAGACTGAGGAGTCTAGACCTTTCACTTGGTGGGGCCCATTGTGACCATATACCATACATAGCTATAATTGCTAGAGCCTGAAATATAGACAAATAAATGTAAGCACAGAAAGGTCAATACATAAACAGAGCCTGAAATATAGACATAAATATAAGCACAGAAAGGTCAATACATAAACAGAGCCTGAAATATAGACAAATAAATGTAAGCACAGAAAGGTCAATACATAAACAGAGCCTGAAATATAGACAAATAAATGTAAGCACAGAAAGGTCAATACATAAACAGAGCCTGAAATATAGACAAATATATGTAAGCACAGAAAGGTCAATACATAAACAGAGCCTGAAATATAGACAAATATATGTAAGCACAGAAAGATTAATACATAAACAGAGCCTGAAATATAGACAAATATATGTAAGCACAGAAAGATTAATACATAAACAGAGCCTGAAATATAGACAAATATATTAAGCACAGAAAGATTAATACATAAACAGAGCCTGAAATATAGACAAATATATGTAAGCACAGAAAGATTAATACATAAACAGAGCCTGAAATATAGACACATATATATAAGCACAGAAAGGTCAATACATAAACAGAGCCTGAAATATAGACAAATAAATATAAGCACAGAAAGGTCAATACATAAACAGAGCCTGAATATAAATACTTACAGTACAACCACCTTGGACCAATCGTACAAAGAAAACTGCCCAATGACTCCACAGTGCTGCGATATGGATCAGAAAAGTGCACAAGGACATTAGTGCCATGGAGGACAAGATGACCTTCTTCTTCGGGACATTTCTGACCAATATGTTTCCGGGAAGCTGCACAGCTAGGTAAGTCCAGTAAACTGCCCCAAGCAGCAACCCTTGTGTGTCTTTGTCCCACAGAAATATGCCGTTCTGTTGAGTGAAATCAATAGAAGGCTACATGAACTGGTTTCAAAATACATTGATTGTGTGGAAGTGCATTATAAGAAACTATCCTACTAAAAAATAAGGAGGTAAATAGTAGTACTGTAGATTAATTGATTAATGTGATTACGCTAGGGAGGCCTATTTACACTTTCAATTTCACTTTATAGGCCTACACTTTTAATGTTTCGTAGGCTAGGCTAATGGCTAAGTAGGGCAGCTACGTGCCAAGTGATAGTGTTGGTGAATGGGCTATCTAGTCAAGTCACTAATAGGCTCACATCGTCTATGATCTATGTCTATGATAATAATAAAATAGCCTATTTTATTTAACAGACATAATACAGCTTAAATCTTAATAAGACTTAAAACACAAAACATCATTTTAAAAAAGTTCGAGCCTATATGAAACTTTATTAATACAGCGGCCTTATACTTGTACACCACTACTACACAAAGTAAAAAAAAAATCACGTGCTTTTTGTCACGTGATTGCAAACGCCCTATAGGATTAATAGGCCTACAAGTATTCATTTAAAGTCGAAAAAATGCGATTTAATAAAACGGAACTTGTCTAACAATTACTTCATTTAGAATCGGGAATTGCAAAAAAAAAGAGAAGATAATAGCATACAAAAACTAAAGCAAGCGGTCCATGTATATTATAGTCTATGCTTTTCCATCGTGAATGATTCGACATCTCATATTGTGATACGTGTTTTTAATTAGGTCAGTAGATTTTCCCTATCAAAACTATCAAAAGCTTCTTCAAAGTCTTTAAACTTGATATTTAGGCATTGTTCAATTACGATACGAAGTACGAAGAGAAACTATTTGGTGAAGACACAATTTATTTCGTCTATAGACAGCTTGCTGGTCAAGTAGAAGGCCATCAACCGCTTTCTTTATACTATCCAGTATTATTATATTTAAACTTTTCCTGATACTGAATAAAACTATTTGGTGAAGACATAATTTATTTCGTCTATAGACAGCTTGCTGATCAAGGAGAAAGCCATCAACCGCTTTCTTTATTCTATCCAGTATTATTCTCTTTAAACTTTTCCTGATACTGAATAAAAGCATAGAAAGTAAAGTAAAGTAAGTACTAGGGGATGTATGGCCAGAACAATGTCAGGTACAAATCAGAGCTGGGTAGACTCAGGGATATCCTCAAGTACTGGAAAAAATCCTAGCTTCCACCAGGATTCGAACCCAGGACCTTCGGATCGCTAGTTGAACGCGCTGCCTCTAGGCTACCGTACCCCATGATAAAAGTAATCTGTAAGATCCCCTTCTTTGAAGCTTTACTAGATGTCCCTCTCTCCAGTCTTTTAGCAGTTATCCTTTTTCTCATATACTTTCAATAATGTTGTATAGTACATTATTTGATAGTTCAATGTCTGCTTGCCTCCGCGGGTATTCTATCAGGTCCAACTGCCTTCCCATTCTTTAGAATTTTTTTTATATTTCTCCTTTAGTAGGTCTCTTACAGTCTATCTCTAGGTCTTTCTGAGTTGGTTGAATTTATGAGGTATTCAGGAGGGCAGGCCTGTTTAACAATTTGTTATCGTTAACTATTTTTGCATTGAAGTCTCCCATTAGCAACATTAGGTCTTTATTTTTAAATCTATTCATAACTGTCTGTAGTTTACTATTGAAACTGTTCTTTGTTTCACCCTCTTGTTCGTTGGTTGGAGCGTAGCACTGTACACCATTGAGCTTGATCCCTTTCTTGAAAGTCCTGAATGTTGCTGTTATTATCCGAGATCCTTCTGGTTACCTCTCCATAAGTGGCTGATCTGCCAGCGGTGATAGTATGACTACTCCTTCTCATCACCATGGCCTGAGTACAGAATAGTTTCACCAGTTACTGGCTTTGCTTTCTGATTGAGTCCATCTCATAGTATATATTGTATTTCCTCATTTCCGAAGCTACTTGGTAGGCCTTCCCCGTTTCGTAGATGTTCTGACATTCCATTTGCCTGACCTGCTTTATAGTCTCTTTAACAGGGCATCCCCTTCTCTGATAATGGCATATATGTATTTGACGCAAATGTTTTTATAGCAGGGTCTTTTTTACACTGGTGGGTTGCTAGCCCTACACAGAAACATACAAACATGCATGTAAGCAGCGAACCTGTTAGCCTGGCCCACTTACCAGTAGAATAGTAACATTACATTCAGACATATAAATATAATGATAACATTACACAAACACAATGATAACATTACATACACACAAATCAGCATAATAATAACATTACATACACAAAAATAAACACAATGATAACATAACATATACACAAGCAAAAAAAACAATGACAACATTACATACACAAAAATAAGCACAATGATAACATTACATACACACAAATAAACACAATGATAACATTATATACACACAAATAAATACACAAGAAAAACTAACCTCTTTGTGTTGGGACTCTATATTGTGATCAGAATTACATTCATGTGTCCATTCTGTAAAGTTATCTGAAATTCCAGATATGTTTGTCCACAGCCCACGACTATATCTTGTTATACCGCCAGATATATGCGGATTCAGGCGTTGTACACTGGTAATGTTGACCACATCAAATCCTTCAGAAGAACGGTCAATGCTTAGTGCGGTGTGGTTGACCATGCATAGAATAGCCACACTAAAGTTGATCCTCTGACAGAATATATTCATTTGACCCCATAGCAGAACGTAGGCAAGGATGTACCTCTGTGAGCGCCACCATGGTGGACCTGGGAAATAGGGTTTTACTTTTTCAAATCTGGTAACCATTTTAATGCAATGTAAAAGCGAAAACTAGAAATATTAGAACATTAGAAACATAGACACATAGAAACATGGAAACATAGAAACATAGAAACATAGAAATATAGAAATATAGAAACATAGAAATATAGAAACATAGAAACATAGAAATATAGAAACATAGAAATATAGAAACATAGAAACATAGAAATATAGAAACATAGAAACATAGAAATATAGAAACATAGAAACATAGAAACATAGAAATATAGAAACATAGAAATATAGAAACATAGAAACATAGAAATATAGAAACATAGAAACATAGAAATATAGAAATATAGAAATATAGAAACATAGAAATATAGAAGCATAGAAACATAGAAATATAGAAACATAGAAATATAGAAACATAGAAATATAGAAACATAGAAATATAGAAATATAGAAATATAGAAACATAGAAATATAGAAACATAGAAATATAGAAATATAGAAACATAGAAATATAGAAACATAGAAACATAGAAATATAGACACATAGAAACATAGAAATATAGAAACATAGAAATATAGAAGCATAGAAACATAGAAATATAGAAACATAGAAATATAGAAACATAGAAACATAGAAACATAGAAATATAGAAACATAGAAACATAGAAATATAGAAACATAGAAATATAGAAATATAGAAACATAGAAATATAGAAACATAGAAACATAGAAATATAGAAACATAGAAACATAGAAATATAGAAACATAGAAACATAGAAATATAGAAATATAGAAACATTAGGCGGATCTGGCCTTTAAGTATGACAAGGCATTATTACATCATGAAGCTACAGAAAGGCAAGTCATTATTGCATGAAGCTACAGAGAGGCAAGGCATTATTGCATGAAGCTACATAAAGGCAAGGCATTATTGCATGAAGCTACATAAAGGCAAGGCATTATTGCATGAAGCTACAGAGAGGCAAGGCATTACATCATGAAGCTACAGAAAGGCAAGGCATTATTGCATGAAGCTACAAAGGGCTAAGGCATTATTGCATGAAGCTACAGAGGGCTAAGGCATTATTGCATGAGCTACACAGGGCTAAGACATTGTATGAGCTACAGAGAGGAAAGGCATTACTACATCATGAAGCTACAGAGGGGCAAGGCATTACATCATGAAGCTACAGAAAGGCAAGGCATTATTGCATGAAGCTACAGAAAGGCAAGGCATTATTGCATGAAGCTACAGAGAGGCAAGGCATTACATCATGAAGCTACAGAAAGGCAAGGCATTATTGCATGAAGCTACAAAGGGCTAAGGCATTATTGCATGAAGCTACAGAGGGCTAAGGCATTATTGCATGAGCTACAGAGGGCTAAGACATTGTATGAGCTACAGAGAGGCAAGGCATTATTAAATCATGAAGCTACAGTGGGGCAGGGCATTACATCATGAAGCTACAGAAAGGCAAGGCATTATTGCATGAAGCTACAAAGGGCTAAGGCATTATTGTATGAGCTTCAGAAAGGCAAGGCATAATTGCATGAAGCTACAGTAGAGCAGGGTAGTATTGCATGAAGCTACAGAGAGGCAAGGCATTATTGGATAAAACTACAGAGGGCTAAGGCATTATTGTATGAGCTACAGAAAGGCAAGGCATAATTGCATGAAGCCACAGAGGGGCAAAGCAGTATTGCATGAAGCTACAGTAGAGCAGGGTAGTATTGCATGAAGCTACAGAGAGGCAAGGCATTATTGCATGAAACTACAGAGGGCTAAGGGCTAAGGCATTATTGTATGAAGCTACAGTGGGGCAATGCATTAATTCATGAAGCTACAGAGGGGCAAGGCATTATTGCATAAATCTACAGAAAGGCAAGGCATTATTGCGTGAAGCTACAGTGTGGCAGGGCATTATTGCGTGAAGCTACAGTGGAGCAGAGAGGTATTGTATGAAGCTACAGTGGGGAAAGGCATTTTTGCGTGAAGCTACAGTGGAGCAAGGAGGTATTTGATGAAGCTACAGTGGGGTAGGGCATTATTGCGTGAAGCTACATTGGGACAAGGTATTATTGCTTGAAGCTACATTGGAGCAAGGAGGTGTTTTATGAAGCAATAGAGGGGTAGGGAATTATTGCATGAGGCTACAGTGTAGCAGGGCAGTCTTGTATGAAGCTACAGAAGGACAAGGAGGTACTGTATGAAGCTACACTCGGGTAGGGCATTATTGCATGAAACTACACTAGGACAAGGTATTATTGCATGAAGCTACATTGGAGCAAGGAGGTATTGTATGAAGCTACAGTGTGTTAGGGCATTATTGCATGAGGCCACAGTGTAGCAGGGCAGTCTTGCATGAAGCTACAGTAGGGCAAGGAGGTATTGTGTGAAGCTACACTCGGGTAGGGCATTATTGCATGAAACCACATTAGGACAAGGTATTATTGCATGAAGCTACAGTGGGGCACGGCAATATTGCATGAAGCTACAGTGGGGCAATGCATTATTGTATGAAGCTACAGTGAGCCAAGGCATTATTGCATGAAGCTACAGTGGAGCAATGAGGTATTCGATGAAGCTACAGTGGGGTAGGGCATTATTGCGTGAAGCTACATTAGGACAAGGTATTATTGCTTGAAGCTACAGTGGAGCAAGGAGGTATTGTATAAAGCTACAGTGCGGTAGAACATTATTGCATGAAGCTACATTTGAGCAAGGAGGTGTTGTATAAAGCTACAGTGTAGCAGGACAGTATTGCATGAAGCTACATGGGGCAAGGAGGTATTGTATGAAGCTAAAGTGGGGTTGGGCATTATTGCATGATGCTACATTGGGACAAGGTATTATTGCATGAAGCTACAGTGGAGCAAGGAGGTGTTGTGTGAAGCTATAGTGGGGTATGGCGTTATTGCATCAGGCTACAGTGTAGCAGGACAGTATTGCATGAAGCTACAGTGGGGCACGGCATTATTGCATGTAGCTACAGAGGGGAAAGGCAGTATTGCATGAAGCTACAGTGGGGCTAATCTAATCCTTACTTTATGGAGCTTGCATGGTTACATTCAATATGTGTTATGAAATGTGTATTCTCATTATGGAGCTTGCATGGTTACATTTAATATGTGTGTTATGAAATGTGTATTCTTATTGTGGAGCTTGCATGGTTACATTCAATATGTGTGTTATGAAATGTGTATTCTTGTTATGGAGCCTGCACGGTTACATTGAAAATGTGTGCTATGAAATGTGTATTCTTGTTATGGTTACATTGAGTATGCATTTACCTTTACTCCCTGAGAACACATTATATCCCGTCTCTTGGCTGGGGTTTAATAGTGTAGTGTTCATTGCACCACTGCTGCAGTGATGGTAGCCCTAAGAAAATGATGTTGCATCTATAAATGAGATGGTGTAAATCTATAGTAAAAATGCGATACTGCAGTATTACATTCAATGAAGTGATAGATAGACAGATAGATAAGTAGATAGGTAGGTAGGTAGGTAGGTAGGCAGGCTGGCGGATAGGTATGTAGGTTGGAAGGTAGGCACGTATGGGGTTTGTAG
Organism: Anisus vortex; assembly: GCA_949126835.1. Lineage (NCBI taxonomy): Eukaryota > Metazoa > Mollusca > Gastropoda > Planorbidae > Anisus > Anisus vortex. The sequence continues at coordinate 24,270,053 of OX421500.1, forward strand.
GTAGGCAGGCGGGCAGGTAGGTAGGTAGGTAGTTAGGTAGGCAGTAAGGAGGGAGGTAGGTAGGTAGGTAGGTAGGCAGGTAGGTAGGTAGTTAGACAAGGAGGTAGATAGGTAGGTAGTTAGGTAGGCAGGTAGGTAGGTAGTTAGGTAGGTAGGTAGTTAGACAAGGAGGTAGATAGGTAGGTAGTTAGGTAGGTAGGTAGGTAGGTAGGTAGACAAGGAGGTAGATAGGTAGGTAGTTAGGTAGGTAGGTAGGTAGGTAGGTAGTTAGACAAGGAGGTAGATAGGTAGGTAGTTAGGTAGGTAGGTAGGTAGGTAGTTAGACAAGGAGGTAGATAGGTAGGTAGTTAGGTAGGCAGGTAGGTAGGTAGGTAGGTAGACAGACTTGACATATATGGCCAGGCTATGGATTCAGTTACCTTATCGGCCTGATAGTATTATATGGTATATCATTTTATGTACAATATAATTTACATACAGAGGCTATACTTTCTCTTTTCTCAGCAGAACTAATAAAGAAAACCAACAGCTTAAAATCATTGATAACCCTCATCAAAATACAACACTAAACTCAAACCACAGAAAGCTTTTGCTATAATCTTCTGTATGCATATAATATATTATAAAGTAAGGGGCCGTCCATAAAGTACGTCACGCTCCAGGGGGGAGGGGGTGTAAGAAAGTGTGACAGTTTGTGACAGGGGGGAGGGGGGTCAGGCCATGTGTGACGTCACACATTTATTTATTTTTTTCTAAATTTTTTTTAGTAGAATTTAAATCTAATAGTTGTAAAAATCATGTTCACAATAAAATTATTTTTTGTATTTTTTTTAATTACTTGATTGAATTTGCAAAGTATGTCACTTATACTTTGCCCCACAAACAATGTTGAAGAAATATGAAGGACAACATAGAGCTCTAGCTCGGAAGAATGTGCCAACCCAAACTGTTCCACAATCAACTCAGATAAAACGCATTCGTCCTTTGAGAATCGCTGATAGAAGGCAAAGAGAACTCATGGCAGTTATTGCCAGAAGAGAAAATGCACATTCAGAGAATGTTGAGTGGTTAGATGAGGATGAAGTTGATCTGTCTGTAATTATCCTTCCTGGAAACGATGATGATGAAAGATTGATGCCAGTCGTAACTATGGATGAACACTTCACTTCACCATGGATGGATGTCCAGTGACATTTTTGAATTAAACATAAATCACAGACCCATAATAAACAGATTCAATATAGCACAAGAGTTTGTCACATAATTTGTCAATCCAGTCAATTTTTAGTCATTTTTGGTTTCCTTTTTATTATTTAATCATTGGGCGAGGTCAAGTTTCGCTAATCTACTTCTTATCCTGTGTAAAAAAAAAGATTGCATAATCGGAAGATTATCTAAAACTTGACCTCACCTATTGTACATGAAAAAGCAGCAGATAAATGATGTGTGTTATATTATTGTCTAGTCTAAACTTTGCAATTTTTATTTTCAAATACAATATAGATTGAGTTACAGCTTCAATGAATAACTGTCACAACTGCGGACAATAAACTATTAAACTATAAAAGTTATTTTAACAATGTGATAGTACTAAGCTTTTATAAGTGAACATATATTTTAACAGTGTATAATGGTGAACTGTGTTTTAGAGTAACTTTTAAATAGGTGTTACTAAAACAAAATTTTTTCGAAAGTGTGACATACTTTAGGGGGGGGTGAGATTTGTGACAGTTTGTGACAGGGGTGATGGGGTTAAAACTGGTCAAAAATAGCGTGACGTACTTTATGTATCGCCATGATATATAATTAATCTTGAATTAGGTTGTAACGAAACTGTAGCCTACTTAATTAAATATATTACATCAAGATGTCAAATAGTTATTTTTAAATTGATTTACATGGAAATTATCTCTTTCTGTGTCAACCTTCGTAGGAATACAAACTCTTTCAACCATTCAGAGTGATATATTTAACCACCACCAAAACATGAGAATATATACAAACTATAGTTTGTATAGTGGGACTATACGTCACTATAGGCAGCAATAGGCCTAAATAGAATTGTGTTTACTATATTTAAAAAAAAAAAAGAGAAAATAAATGATACTTCACTTTTAAGTTGACTTACCTATAATTTAAATAAGTGAAATAAACTATAAATTTAAAATAAATGTCTTTTCAATAAATACTTTTGTTAAAGAAAAAGGTGGTGTAAAGGTAACACACACTGCGATTAGTTTACATTCTCTATAGCGTGTGTGCTTAGCGTAACACACAGCACACATTCACTTCTTTTCTATTCAATGGATTTCTTCCACTACACACACAACCTGCGGCCTTACGTCCCACGACTACACTTGCCTCATACTTGCCTGGCTCTGTATTGATCTTCAATACTGGCTGGAGAAGTTCGTTTCGAACTTAAAACCTGTCACACCGCGTGCTATATTACGTATGACATATCACATGTCATAATACAAAAAGGGGATCACAAATTATTGTAAGCAATGACAAACCTACATAGGCTATATATAGGGTCTATATAGGTACGCAGAGAGAGAGAGAGAGAAAAAGAGAGGGGGTGGGAATAAGAGCGAGAGAGAGAGAGAGAGAGATGTGTGTATGTCACTTTGTGTGAATATAAACATAATGTGTTGTCTTGAATTAGTTTCAGACGTTGTGATGATTATACTATTTTCGCCAGTAGTAGTAGGCAATAATTCCTTCCTTACCGTTCTTCTCTCATACTCTTTCACTGCACTGTTTCATTTAAACAATGAGAATGACACACCTATTCTTGAGGGAGCTATCATCTCCTACCAAGCGCGTCCCCAGGTGGTGGATAGGGGAATGACCTTTAGATATAAGGGTTAGCCGTGAATACTGAATAAGCGGCTGCGGATCAACTGGTTTGCTGTCATGGAGGGTGAGGTGGGGTATCCCGTGGTAAGGATAAATCCAAGGAAATGACTGCAAAAAGCGAACATAGAGCGCTCAAACTCTAAACCCGGGCAGATGAGGCCGTTAGCTAGAGATAGCAATCATCTAGGAGAGAAAACTCCAAAAATAAATCAGCTGCTGCCTTGCAGACGATCTTGGTTGATCAAAGGCTATGGATGCAAATCCAGAAAGAAAAGTAGGCTGAAGTTGGAGTCCACGGGCCAACTGGCGCAAAACATGTCGGCACGCAAACCTCAAAATGATGGAGGAAACAGATAATAGTACATATAGTTGTGGCGTCCTGCCTGTGGAATCCCGCCGTGCAGGTAGGGGGCCGGGCTCTCCGCCTCGAATGAGCCCACCCAAGCGAACTGGTGGTTCTTCCTCCTCTGCTTGTGAAGTCAGTAGCAGCGAAAAGGAAGTAAACACTACTGACAAGACCATAAAAGGGAAAACAAAGCACAATAATTTAGTCTTTCTCAAATGGAATGCAGAGGGGATCCAAAAGAAAAAAGAAGCCTTAAAGATATTCCTCCATGAACATGAAGTAGATGTGGCATGCATCCAAGAAACTCACCTCAATAGCAATCTGCGTTTCTCAATTAGAGGCTACACATGCTTAAGGCAAGACAGGGAAAACAGATCTAAAGGGGGAATACTTACTCTCGTTAAAAACAACATAACTACCTCAGTATCATCATACCAAGCTCAACGCAATCTGAAATAATGGGGACCAAGCTAATCCTCCCAGGGGGAGACCTAAACGTAATCAATTGCTACTGCCCACCAGACAAAGAGCTAGAACTTGGCAGAATTCAAATCCCATTAAAAGAAGAGGGTCTAATACTGGGTGATCTGAACAGCCGCTCCCAGAGCTGGGGATATCCAGACCTCAATGCCAGGGGAGAAGAAATTGAGGAGTGACAAGCCGAAAACAGTCTGATTCTCCTAAGCCAACCAGAAGACCCACCCACCTTTTACTCCAGATCATGGATGACTTCATCAACTCCAGACTTAGCCTTTGCTACCAATACAATATCCATAGGAAGTAAAAGAGTAGTCGCTGACCAACTAGCCACCAATGACCACAAACCCATTCTCATTCAAATAGAAACCAGATGTGGCGTTTCGAGGTCTCTAACAAAGATTAACGCCACATGAAATTAAGGAACATTTCATATATAATCTACTCTGATTAAGAGTAGTATTCGCTTAGCCATCGCCTGTACAAATTTGCTTACAATTATAGCCACTACTGAGTGAATGATTGAATGCACATATCTACCTATTTTTATCTCTACTTAAGCACTTAATCATTTAGTTCTTGCACATGTAACATATTTCATGTATTTTTACATTGCGTATTCTTTGTCAGTATTCATTTTATGCTTATATTTATATCAATATTCTCATATTATATTGTTATTACTATTGCTAATGCTATTATTGATTATTTTTTAACTTCCCTATTGGCGTCTGTATAGTTCTCTTGAGCATCTTTTTTCAAGGCTCTGGTTCGGCTGTTCATCAAAACAACTTTCTTTTCTTTCCGTTGTTTAATTTTTTTGAGAGTGTTGTTTGAAAGCCATGGTTTATTGGGGTGTGCTTTTATCCCTAGCACTTGCTTGCATGTTGTGTTCCATGCTTCCTTTATTGATTCCCATTGTGTGCCTATGTCATCATTTCCTTCCAGGTCTTCTAGGGCCTTAAATCTATTTCTCAGTTCAATTCTAAATTCATTGTTTACGTTCGTTTCCTTTAGAAATGTGACAACATTGTATTGAGTTCTGCGTCTTGGGCAATCCCTTTGTCTTTTAAGTCGTAGCCTAATTTGGCCCACTAATAAGTGATGGTCAGAAGCTATGTCAGCACTTCTGAAAACTCTTACGTTTTGCAATGAGCGCCTGAATTTCTTTTTGATGCAAATATGGTCAATTTGGTTGTTTGTATGATGATCTGGTGACATCCATGTGGCTTTGTGAATATCTTTGTGCTGGAATATGCTGCCTCCTATTACTAATGAATTATCTGCACAAAAAATAATAAACAACTCTCCATTCTCGTTTTTTATTCCTAAGTCCTGTCTCCCCATTATCTCCTCATATCCTTGGTTATCATAGCCTATTTTTGCATTAAAGTCTCTCATCACTATTGTTAAGTCTTTATCTCTAAATCTATTTAGAACTGTCTGTAGTTTACTATAGAAATTATTCTTTATATCTTCCTCTTGTTCATTTGTTGGAGCCATAGCACTGTACAACATTGAGATTGATCCCCTTCTTGAAAGTCCTGAAAGATGCTGTTATTATCCGGGACCCTTCCGGTTGCCACTCTATAAGCGATTGATTGGCCTGTGGTGTTAGTATTATGGCTACTCCCTCTGTGTGTTAAGCGTTCTCATCCTCGTGGCCTGAGTAAGGAATGGTTTCACCTGTTGTAGTTTTGTTTTTCCTGACAGTATGCATCTCGCTTCACTCACTCCTAGTATACTTATATTGTATTTTTTCATTTCTGAAGCTACTTGGTGGGTCTTCCCCATCTCATACATTTTCATCATTGCAAAAAAGATCACAGGGTCTCCGTGCCACTCAATGCTGTGAATCAGTACTCGCATGTGAATCGCAACATAATAATTCACCACCCGCCCAGGCGCAATTTTCAACATTGCATATATCCGCCTATTCAGCTATAAATTCTTGGATTACCTTCAGCCAAGTTCGTCAGCCCAAGTCACCTTCAGACTAGCCGCAGTCCGCTTTCAATATTACGCATCGGATTACTTACAGATTTGCCCACAGCCCGCTATAATTACGCATCGGATTACCTGCAACAGTTTAACTGCGGCCCAGCAAACTGCTCCAGCAACAATACGCCATGTTCGACTACATGCAACATCCCGCCTCCGGGCCACCAAGTACACGACGCCCGCACTACGCACTTGCTTCGCCCTAGGCTACGCAGCTACGCCACACAGCTAAATATTGAATTAACTGTTCTGCGCTCTGCGCCAAGAAATCGGTGACTCTAGATATGACCTTATTAACTGAATCATTGAATTACGGAAACGGTGGATTGGATTTTAGTAGTGTGTATATTTGAACTTTTAATGAACTGTGTCTCTACAAATCGCGTTAGTTAACAGACAATGTGTTTTAGATGCCCAATGGCTTATAAACTGTTTCTTGCAAACGCTCCACGCTCCACCTCATTGGTGTACCACCAAGTGCCAGCGCCATAGTTGATGTCAAGATAAAGGATCGCGTGTCTTGCGTGAAAGATGAACAAATGTGTGAGAAAATGTGTACAGGTGGATTAGATAGCTTTGTTAGCAATTAAAAATGTATGTTCTTTTCTGATTTCACAAATCATAAAACGAGAATAGAGAAAAGTAGGGCCTAAATGATTTAATTTTGACTAAACAAGTATAGAGGGGCCAAAGTAGAATCCCCCCACTTGACCGCTGACCGTTTAAATAGACTCGTTCGTTAGGAAGCTCTTTCCCTCCCCCGCCAGGTAAAATTTATCTGCGCCGTCCACGGGCGTGACTCGTCTTCACCCCTTCCCCCCCCCCCCCCCGGGAAACTTTATTGAACTTATCCGAATAGTTATAAAGTACTGTAAAGAGACACTGAATGTGCTTTCTCCCCCCCCCCCCCTCAACTCGTCGCTACACCACTAAATATTCCATGAGATTGTCTTAGTGCAAGTCCACGTAAATATTCAATTAGTAGGCCTAATTCGCAATAATTTTACACATATTGGGTCAGATCCTTTCATACAAAAGGCTCTCTATAACGAGGGGAGAGATGTGGCGTTTCGGGGTCTCTAACAAAGATTAACGCCACATGAAATTAAGGATGATTTCATATATAATCTACTCTGATTAAGAGTAGTATTCGCTTAGCCATCGCCTGTACAAATTTGCTTAAAATTATAGCCACTACTGAGTGAATGATTAAATGCACATATCTACCTATCATTATCTCTACTTAATCACTTAATCATTTAGCTCTTGCACATGTAACATATTTCATGTATTTTTACATTGCGTATTCGTTGTCAGTATTCATTTTATGCTTATATTTATATCAATATTCTCATATAATATTTTTATTACTATTGCTAATGCTATCATTTATTATTATGCTTACATTTTCACTAGTGCATATCATTTTGCATGCTTCGCTCGAACATGTGGCTAGTAAGCCGTGACTAGCGACCCAAGACCCTACCTATACACCCCCGCTGCCCCCCCCCCCACTCCACAGTCTCTTCAACCAGATCACATGAAATTCACATCTCCATGACGGTTTTTCCCCTGGTCGGGGAACAGGGAACTGAAAATCTTTGATGCATGACCCCCGACGGACAAGAGAGAAAACTCTGGCCAACAACACCGGGCCTTCGAAGTTTCCCTACCGCCGGCGTCCCCCCCCCCCGGCACCCCCTCCCCACTACCCCGCTTTTTGGTACTCAACTTCACATGTCAATCAAAATCTGAATTGAAGAGACATGTTGACCAATAGGATACGTTATCTACACGTCAATCTTACCATTGCCCCCCCCCCCCCCCATTTACAATCACGTGAGGTTTAGCAAATCTAACTTGTTGTCTTTTAACATGTAATGTAAGCTAGTTCTATAGGCAGTTCGCCTGTAGCCGGGCTACGAGGAGGTTTGCGCCCCTGAATGGCGGCCTCCGGCCCTACTCAGGTTTACTTATAGGCTAAGCCTACCGCTAGATTTACACTATATATGATATCACTATTCATCAATTGTATTTGGATTGTATGATTTATTTGCTCACGTCATTAATGAATGAATACGGACTTTCTTGTGAATAAAATATTCGTTGTTACAATACGCCTTATCGATTCATAGAATACCTGCTTGTGTGACGTTCAGTGAAAATGGTCAATTAGTCGACAATCTTACTCAACCTACGTATTAACGAGCCAGAAACCTGTTTATAAATATTTCTCTTTGCACCACATAGAGATCATCAGCATTTTGGGACCACATACCACCTAGATAACCTGCCATTTTCACCCCTCCCCATCACCTGTGTACCTGCTGAGTTATCCACTAAGTCTGCACTAATAGCCTATGCTAATTGAAGGATATGTGACGCATCAACTTAGGCCAGCACGCCACACCACTCATCTACCCATAGAAAACTCCACCCTTCCCAGATGGAACTACCATAAAGCAAATTGGAACCTCTATGCACACTTAACAGATGTCTATGTGACAAACATCAATGGAACCTCTATGTACACTAAACAGACGTCTATGTGACACCCATCAATGGAACCTCTATGCACACTTAACAGATGTCTATGTGACACACATCAATGACAAAACAAAACGGATAAACAAATCCTACACTGAATTCTCTAGAGCTCTCCTTAAAGCAGCTAAGGAATCCATTCCAAGAAGAGCAAGGAAAAATTATATAGCCTACCAAACTGGTCTCAACACTTGGAACTGTTTCACAATGAAACCATCAAAGCAAGAAACCTAGCAGAAAAATCCCCAACAATAGAAAATAATATACAACTAAAAGCTGCAAACGCAATCTTCAGAAAGGAATATCTCTCGTCAATTAGGAAGAGCTGGCATGAAAAGACAGAAAAACTAAATGCAGACAGAGATGGAAATAAGCTGTGGAAAATCGCAAAAAGTCTGAACCAAGAGGAGAATGAATCTTCGCGAATAGTCCTAAACGCAGACCAAAAAAATATCACAGGCCGCGAAGCTGCACAAAAATTTATAAAACACTTTAGCAGCGTAGGAAATATTAGTATCACCGAAAAAAGAGCCAGAGAAGTCAATGACCACATAGAAAAAGCTCCAAAAATGTCTACACCACACTCTCATGGAATGACAGCAAATCTCAGCATGAAAGAGTTTGATGACTCACTGAAACTCCTCAAACCCAAACAAGCTCCAGGATCAGACAAGATCTCAAATGTTATGCTTATCCATTTAGGACCTCTGGCAAAGAAAGAACTACTGCAAATATTCAATGCTAGCTGGAAGTCAGGAAAAAATTCCAACTGTCTGGAAAAAAGCTATCATGATCCCTATGCTAAAGCATGGTTAACCAAGAAACCAAGTTGACAGCTACCGCTCAATAAGTTTAACCAGTTGCGTCTGCAAACTAATGGAAAGAATGGTCAACAATAGGCTCACATGGCTTCTTGAATCTGAAAATCTACTAGCAGATGAACATGCAGGTTTCAGAAAATGTCGATCAACAGAAGACCAAATATCTTATATAGCCCAAGAAATAGAAGATGGCTTCCATGAAAAGAAACCAACGACCATTGTCTGGGTCGACCTAGAAAAAGCATTCGATAAGGTCTGGAAAGAAGGCTTAATCCTAAAGCTACTAATAAACCATATATCCAACAAAATGTTAAACTGGATTACAGAATACTTAACAAATCGCAAAGCTATAGTCAACATGCAAGGAAAAAGGAGCAACATAGCAACAATACAAAATGGAGTTCCCCAGGGAGGTGTACTGTCACCCACACTATTTATAATTTTCATATATGACCTAATTCAACATATTCCTAGAAAAGTAAAAAGCAGCATGTACGCCGACGATCTTGCTCTAATAAGCACAGAATAATATATAGGCACCTCAAAATTTAGGCTACAAGATGCACTAAACAACCTCAACCTATGGTCCAAAGAATGGGGAATGACCATAAACTAAACTAAAAAAAGACTACATACTCAATTTTCTCTCTATCTACTAAAGTACAAAGCCTCAAACTGACCTTAACCAAAACAATACTTGAAAAAAATGACAATCCCACATATCTAGGAGTTACGTTTGACCCAAGACTAACCTGGAAAAATCAAATAGAAAACACACAGAAAAATGGAATCCAAAGACTAGCGTTGATGAAAAAACTTGCTGGCTCAGACGGGTGCAAATCACTATATCTTGAAAAAAACATACACCAGTTATAAAAGGCCTACCCTAGAATATGGAGCCACAGTGTGGGGTTCGGCAGCCCAATCAAACCTCCGAAAAATAGACAAAGTTCAAAACCTAGGACTTCGAATCATAACAGGAGCAATGGAAACTACCCCGATCAGAGCAATGGAGGATGCAATAAACCTAAGCTCTATGGAGACTAGACGAGAAATTAAAATCCTTACTCACTTCACCAAGTTAGAAGCATCAGGACATCACCTTCTAAAACCCAAGCTACTCAAAACCGCCTCAACAAAAAGACTTCAAAGATCCAATTTTAAACAAAAAGCCAAACATCTAAAAAGTAAATATAAAATAGAAAACATTGCAATTGAACCTACCCAACCCCACAGCCACTTCCCCCCCCCCCCTGGGACCCAAGCCCTACTCTAAAAATCAGAGACGAACTAAGCAACATAGGGAAAAAATCTGACTACACAGCCGAAATACTAAAAGAAGCAGTAAACAACATCATTAGAGAACAATACCCCCAAAATTCATGGACCAGAGTCTATACTGACGGGTCAACTGAAAAAGATTTGAAAAATGGAGGAGCCGGCATTTTCGTAGAGTGGCCAAATGGAGAACTCCTAGAAAAAGCCACTGTCACAGGTAGCCTCTCAGATAGCACTAGAGCAGAAAGAAAAGCAATTGAGCTTGCTGCAAATATACTAACAAGCCACACACAATCCCCTAATTAAACCTAGGTCTACTGAAGAGAGAGATTGCTGTGCATCGCCAGATTCAATAGATCTAGATCTATTTGTGCTATATAAATTAAATCATGGATGCGATTTTCTACGCACGTTAACTGAATCACATTAATAAATAATTAGAATTGATAGTTTTCCAACTACAATTTCTATTTTATTACCGGTAGTCCTTTCACCAAGTTCTTTGGGCTTACAAACGCAGGCTGTGATTTATAAACCATGTATATCAACTTAGTAAAATTTTCTGGCTGGCTGCCTACCGACAGGACCTTCAGATGGCTGATTTTCCGTCATGATTTCGATCTGAAACTTGGATATAGACTTTAAGCCATGGGATATTCTATTAAAGTTCCAGCAACCTAACCCTATCACAAACTTTAAAATCAGTTTTTTTTATTGTTTCTGTATACTTTATGTTACTCATTAGTAAATCCCTATTGAACACACATGATTAACCATCCATGGCCGTGTGTTTATTGCGATCTTGCGCTTTATTTATTTATTTTTGGGTGGCGATGGGTAAAATCTTCGGATGGCTAATAATAATAAGAGAATTTTAAATACACAACATAATAGGGCATATTGTTGAAAACGATTTAAATGCTTTTATATTTCTTATTAAGTGGAGTTAATTTTAAAATCGAAAGTTGTATACAGTGGAAGTTTAGGAGTAATTTAGAACAGTGTTATTGGCTGCATACGGAAAAAACAATACTAAAAATACATTTTTACTAATCATTTTCTTAAAATTAAGAACTGGGTTGAAATTCAAAACACGTGGCAGTATGAATTTTTCCCTACACGAGTGTCCAATTAATGACGTCACATCATTTTGTTACCGCAAAGTACATACCTGCTTCGAGAATTATAATTTTTACTTTAAATACATATGAAGACTCCACTGACTGAACGCACGTAGTCACAGATTTTCACTTTTGAGAAAATTGAATTTTAAACTTTGAAGACATACCAAAGAAATACTTATAAAAAAAAAAAAAATTATATTTACTAAAAGGCCATTCATTTGTGTATAAGAAAACAGAAAATCAATTATTTTTATGCACAATATAATTAGTATGGTCAAATTTCGGAACACACCCTAAATTGGACTACGTGCGTTCTTCCAAAGTATTCAGAAATTGTATTTTTTTTTTGTCAAATAACAATAAAAATTTACCAAATAAGTTTTAAGATTATTGTTAATACTTTGCTTTAGTATTTTAAAATGTAAAAAGTCGAAAGCTTCTTGTTAAAATCTTCTTTTTTCCCTCTTCAATTTTTGCTGATTTGACATAAATCGGCAACATTCCTTCTTCATGTGACATTGCTTTAAAATACTCCAGCCCTTTAAAAAAACGTTTGTAAAGAATGAAATAATTTTGAGGCAGTTTTATATACTAATATTAAAAGAAATTAAAGAAAATAAACCAGATGTATACAGAGACAAAATATAATTATGAAGAAATATATTGTTGGCCTACATGCTAATATTTCTCTCTCTAAACATTTGGGTAATTCTACCCACCTCCACCCCTCACCCACACACATACCCTCATTATTGGGTTAACATTTAGAAATAAGAAAATATAAAATCAAAATTAATAATGATAAAAGTAGATTCTATATGTATATGTTACTAAAAAAATTGAAGGCTTAATAAGATCTAGTCTAGTCCTACCCTACATCATAAGCTAATGGAACAGCGAATGCAACTTGCTCATGAATATTTAAAACAGTGTTAGTTATCTATAATAATTGTAACTAGCCTGTTAAGTAAATTTTGATTGTTAGGTTGTTCCAAACACTGTCATAAAATGTTTTAAAGAAAGCTTCAATGCTTTCTTCCTTAGGCTTTATTATAGACTGTTATGGCCTATGCTATGTGAGAACTAAAACAGTGTAGGCCTAGTCGTAATCATTAGGCTTATCGATATGTAAGTGGGTTTTTTAATATAAATTATTTACTTTTAACAGTTTTTACATTCACCGAGCGTTTAACTGTAGGTATGATGTCCTTATTTATTTTTAATCCTATACTATAATACGAGCAAAAATTGTATATATATATAGATCTGGAAATTTTCTTCAAAAGTGCTCTAACGATTTTCTTCATGTTTTAATTCACGACTTGTTTCACCTAAAAAAAAAATCTAGAGCTTTTCGGTCCCACAAATAAAGATCGGAAATCAACGTTAGACAAAAATACCCATACACCGCATATAGTGTACACTGTAGCAGTATACGCTACACCGCATATAGTGTACACTGTAGCAGTATACGCTACATACGCTACACCGCATATAGTGTACACTGTAGCTGTATACGCTACACCGCATATAGTGTACACTGTAACAGTATACGCTACACCGCATATAGTGTACACTGTAGCAGTATACGCTACACCGCAAATAGTGTACACTGTATCAGTATACGCTACCTACGCTATACCGCATATAGTGTACACTGTAGCAGTATACGCTACACCGCATATAGTGTAGCGTTTGGCGGAATATTCGGCATGCCAAATATCCGGGCCGGATATCGGGACTTCGGCAATATCCGGATTTGCCGAATACCACCGCCGGATTTTTGCCAGATCCGAATATCACGGTAGTAAAGAATTACTTCAAAATTCAAAGACAAATAAAGTAATACTGTTATATAAAGTATAAAGTAGATAAAGAAATATAAAATATATAAACAATACATATAACTAGGTAATAAACATAATAAACAAATAAAGCGATAAAAACGTCCGTGCATTCCAAAAGAATTTTCTTCAACAACAAAGTTTAACTGGAAGCGGACATATATATAATAACTACGTCAAGTAGGTAAAGATACTGAATAAGCGAGATTCTGAAGTGACGTATAACATACTACAACAATTAATTTAACAACGACAACAATTATTTAATAACAAATATAGATTTCACTTATTGCATACGATAAAAAATCATCTGAACCAAAGAACAATGTTTAGTACTGTTTTAATAGATCACAACTTCCTGTATAATAAACTACACATTCGGTACACAGTTCACTTGGTACACACTACACTACAGCGACTACACAGTTCGTTGAACTTCGTTAAAGTTCGATTATTGTAAGTTGTAACATGTCCATCGGTGAAGTTGACACAGTATCTGTGACTTTCATTGTAGACTGCAGATACTCTCTATCTCTTGAATAATAAATACTTTAATAAATACTTTTGAATTCTAATCAGAAACTGTTGAAGTACATCCCCATACTCGTGGAAATGACATCCGGAAATATCCGTATCAGGCGAATATTAGGGGCCTACTATCCGGATCCGGCAAATAGTGAAAAATCATATCCGGCCGATCACTAATATAGTGTACACTGTAGCAGTATACCCTACACCGCATATAGTGTACGCTGCAGCAGTATACGCTACACCGCATATAGTGTACACTGCAGCAGTATACGCTACACCGCTTATAGTATACGCTGTAGCAGTATACGCTACACCGCATATAGTGTACACTGTAGAAGTATACACTACACCGTATATAGTTAACAATGTAGCAGTATACTCTACACTGTAAATAGTATACACTGTATTAGTATCCACTTTTTTTTATTCAATACACATGTTTACGAATGTTTCATTAAAAATATGTATGATTTGCTTATATAGGCCTACCAAAGTAAGATATATTAGAATATGTTAACATTGTCAATTCGAAATCTGGTAAACTAGAAGAGATGTATTTAATTTATTCGTATTTTCTTTATAACAATAGTCAGAAGGGTAATATTACTGTTAGTTTTATTGAAAAAGGGGGGGGGGGGATTAAACAAATCATCTAACGTAGCCTATATTATAATCTTTTCATTTGCTGTCTTTTTAATGAATAACATAATTTCACTTTTAATTATTTAGTATTTAACTAGTGTAATGCTTAAAATTTAAACATGTTTTTAAAATGTTAATTATACCATTGTTTTAATTAATCGATATTATATTTTGCCGCGATAGTTTATTTTAAATATTAACACACATGGAGGATATTAGATAATGTTTACACCAAACTATATAATTTTACTTTTTTGTCAAACAATATTTGGAAAAATTCATTGAAAATTTTGAAAATAATAAATACATACTTTTTTGTATTAGATATTTTTTACAAGTGATTTACAACTATATTTATGATTTATATATGTGCCCAAGTAAGAAATATCAGACTATGTTAGAAGTCAATATGAAATCTGGTAAACTAGTAAAAATGTATTACATTTATTCGTAGACCTTTTTAATTTATATCAAAAATATTTGCCGGCCGTAAGTCTTTGTTTGCTTGAATAGGGTGAGGGAGGGAGTTAAAAAAAATTGACATAATTTTATAAGAGTGGTCACTAGAAAGTTTGACAGTTGTTAAAGTAGGGGAAGGGGTAGAAGAACTAAACATTGTAACGTACTTCACGATATTTTAAATTAAAACTTTTCATTTTTCAGTCTTTTAAATACATAACATATTAACATATATATGACATATATTCCTGTTGGATTTAAAACTGACAACTCTAGACTACATGTTTTTTTTAGGGTTTGAAATGAGATTAAGCTGTTTTAATTTTCTTTTTCTTTTTTTGTTTTTTTTAGGGGGGGGGGGGGGTATCAGGCAAAATCTAGATATTAGACTGCACAAATAAAAATCTGCATAGACTGTTAGAATTTAAATCCTATGTTATTCATAGTAGAAAAAGAAAAAGACAAATACAATTCATTGGTCTGGTAAAGACGTATTTTTAACATTTATGCACTGTTGTTTAACATACACATGATGTTAATGTTAAGGTACAAGCGCCTGCTCTTTTTTACCGATCCAATGATCGGTCACCTGGTACTCATCATTATAAGTCATCGAAACATTCAACTTCAACCATAATACATGAATGAAGCTTATAGTTTATAGTTATAGCCACTAGTCTATAGCCTAGGCTCTATTTTTCAATTGTTAACACCGACAACCAGGGCCCTCGAGAGAAAAAAAAAAGATGCCGGTACGAGATATTTTCTGGGCCCCCCTCCCCCGCCCCACTTTTTTTTTACATCTTCTTGGAGAGAATCATGTCGGATCACGAGAGGATCACGAAGCGGCATAAATGGCAGAAGGATCACCAACCTTTGATTTGATTTGAGGAAGAATAAGCTAATCTAGTGGAACGACTGGACAAAACTTCCTCATCATATGGTATGCAAATCAGTGTCAATTACTAGTATCACCTGCGGCATCACCACGCAGATCAATATTGGTTGGCAGAGTTTGGAAACAGTACGAAGATTCAAATACCCAGGAGCTATTATATCCCCCTTCCCCCCCATTCCCCCGCGGACCCTTCCCCTTCCCCCCCCCCCACCATCCCTCTTCCCCCCGGGCCCTTCCCCTTTCCTCCCCCCGGGCCCTTTCCTCCCCCCGGGGCCTTCCCCCCCTGGTCATTTCCTCCCCCCGGGCCCTTCACCTTTCCCCCCCCCCTTTGAACAATTATAGTGAAATGCACATTGACCATTGTGAAATAAAAGAATCATTACAAAAGTTACCGAAAAAATAATTATGGTATAAAAAGCCTACAATGTCATCCCCTCAGTAGTATAGTGGTAAGTTATCCCACCTGTCACGAGGAAAACCTGGATTCGAATCCCCGCCGGGAGAATTTTTTTTTAACGTGAAATACATGTTTAATAAGCTTACTAATCTTACGAAAGTCATGTACGTTTATATTGTTATCCATTTAGGCTACACAGTGTGGCACTTAACAATAAAAACCAACAAAAATTCCTACGGTTCTCATGGTATACTTTTAATTGGCATTTACAAAAGTAAATGTATCGTGACCAACTACCTATAAAATAAAGGTCTATACAAAGATGCCTTCAGAGACGTGGAGGAGCTAAGATGAAAGTGTAGTATCTGTACTTTGACCGGATGCAATACCGTTACCTCACGGTATCTTATTATAACATGCGACATCCGAACCAAGCTTACCATCTCGTACCAAGACGCAGCAACCAGAAACCAGCGGCCACTACAGGCCGAACGCTTGTAGAGACAGGTAACACCTACCTTCCGGTGACGACACCAACGGTCTCTGCGAAACAGTCCGAATTGCGTCACCATCCTTGGCCATCCCAAGCCATCCTCAAGTTTCCGAAAGACTTGTGGCACCCCACAAAGACCACGGTAACCCCCAGAGTTCAGGGGCACCTGCACCCACCCTCCGGAGCCCAGCAGCCGACTTCCAGAAGAGAGCGGTAACATTCCCAGCTGACCAGCAGCTACCGAATAAAAAAGTATCTTAAGAACCCGGACGAGCCGAAGCTCTTATGTCCAGGGCGTAACGCTTAGGTTTGAGTATAACTCTGTCCGAGCTCCAGCCACCACACGATACACCGAAGGCGTGTCGTGGAGTGTAACAGGGAAGGATTCCGCAGGCCAGCGACCGTTCACTGCGGTTCCCCTAGGATCATTATCGTGGTGGCTTGCTCGTATTCCTGCACTGTCACCCGGTAGCACAAATCCTATACTATAGGCACAGGCATCCACGCACCGGGTGGTTTTCGAGCCGGGGTTGCAGCGTACATTGCTATCTCCCCACCGAGACCCGGTGCGTTCGCCCGCTGGTGTATTTTTAATGGGAATGTATCAGCATCTACCAGTGGATCCCCCAACAAAAGCCACCCGGGCTGCACAAACTTTTCACTGAAAAGTCAAACTGAATCGAAAACACCAAAAAGTCCGCATTTCCTCCGACAATTGACGAGTCTTAAATAGACAATTTTGGTGAAAATGCATTTCCTATATATTCCCGTAAACAATCGTATAACTTTCTTTTCGGCATGTTTCAAGTGCATTGTTTTAAAAAGTTTTAAATTTTCACTACATTTGTCTAAAATTATGATACCTTATGACATAGAGTATTTAGGCCTAGGCTACTAAGCTAACAGGGAGAACTGTTAGCCCGTAAGACTCATAGGTCTATATTTGTAAGTGTCTCTGGTGAAAAATAATACAAAAAGAGATCCTAAATGCTATCAAAAATAATTAAGCCCTATATTACAACTAGATGCTTCTTTGCATTTTTAACAAAATGTTAAAGTACACATACAAAGAATACCTAAATGAAGGGCTCCCAGTGCCAATAGAGATTGTAGGGAGGTTTTGGGGCATCTTCTCTTAGCTTTATAACAACAATTAAATAAATAGTGGCGTGATTGCCGATTTAATTTTACATAAAATATTCATGGGCCCCCTAAACTCTTATGGGCCATGGTACGGCGTACCGGCTGTACCCCCCTCTCGTGGGGGCCTGCCGACAACATTAATATTGCTTCAATAAATGCTTCCATTATTTTTTTGACACGAATTATTCATGTTTTCTTTCAAAAATTTAGGATTTGTGTGTTTTTTAAAAATCTTTTCTAAGCTATCGATAAAATTACGAGTCGGAAATCTTGCTATGATAATTATAAACAACGCAAAACGACGAAAAAATGTCGATTAGCCAATTTGCGTCACGTGACAAAAACAATGAGGACTATGCACGTTTTATCAAAGTAAACAATGGACTACACATCTTTTTATCAAAGGATGTTGTTTCTTTCTGTGTCTAATATATCCGTTACTTGATCGATTTAGATCATGAGAGTTGGTCACAATGTAAAGAGACATATGACTAATAACCGCCGGCTGGTCCAGCGGTAAGATCACCGGACTGTCAACCAAAAAAAAAAAACACAAGGGTCATAACTCAAAATTTTCAAAAATGTGACTACTTGCGTCCTTTCAGTGGAGTCTTCATAATATATTAAATTATATTCTGATATTGAATACATAGACAATATTAAAATATATTCTGATACTGAACACATTTTATATATATAAATATATTCTGATACTGAATGCATATATTATATTAAAATATATTCTGACACTTTATACATATATTAAAAGATATTCTGATACTGAACACATATTATATATTAAAATATATTCTGATACTGAATACATATGTTATATTAAAATATATTCTGATACTGAATACATATATTAAAATATTCTGATACTGAACACATATTATATATTAAAATATATTCTGATACTGAATACATATGTTATATTAAAATATATTCTGATACTGAATACATATATTAAAATATTCTGATACTGAACACATATTATATATTAAAATATATTCTGATACTGAATACATATATTATATTAAAATATATTCTGATACTGAATACATATATTAAAATATATTCTGATACTGAACACATATATTATATTAAAATATATTCTGATACTGAATACATATATTAAAATATATTCTGATACTGAATACATATATTAAAATATATTCTGATACTGAATACATATATATATAAATATATTCTGATACTGAATACATATATTAAAATATATTTTGATACTGAACACATATTATATATTAAAATATATTCTGATACTGAATACATATATTAAAATATATTCTGATACTGAATACATATATTAAAATATATTCTGATACTGAATACATATATATATAAATATATTCTGATACTGAATACATATATTAAAATATATTCTGATACTGAACACATATTATATATTAAAATATATTCTGATACTGAATACATATATTATATTAAAATATATTCTGATACTGAATACATATATTAAAATATATTCTGATACTGAATACATATATATTAAAATATATTCTGATACTGAATATGGGGATATATATATAAATATATTCTTTTACTGAATACATATATTAAAATATATTCTGATACTGAATACATATATTATATTAAAATATATTCTGATACTGAATACATATATTAAAATATATTCTGATACTGAACACATATTATATATTAAAATATATTCTGATACTGAATACATATATATTAAAATATATTCTGATACTGAATACATATATATTAAAATATATTCTGATACTGAATACACATATTAAAATAATTTGCTTTATTTGATATGAAAACCTATTCAGTTGGTCTTAAACTTGGAATTAATCGTGTGTTTATCTCTTTATTTAGTCAATATGTTGTGTTGTCTTTTTTCTTTCAGTGATATTTTCTTATATTAGCTTTTTTTATGTGCTTTTATACTTAGCTTTTGTTTTATCTTTTTTACAATTTGGGTTGCAATGGTCAAAATCTTCCGAAGGCTAAATAAAAATGCTTAGGCCTAAACTGGCATTTATACGAATAATTTTGTTTTTAAATTTAAAGGTTGTTCAATTAAACCTTGAAGCTTGCATATTTATCGATTACTTCATAATTCTCACATTATTTTTAAAATTGTGTTTTTGTTTTATATTTAAAGTGCATGCTAGTCAATTATTGGTTGTAGGCCTATAACTACTTGTAGCTGGCCTATTATTTTTGCTAGCATTTTTACTTTTTTTTGAAATAGCAATGATTTAATCTATTTTTTTTTAAATTAGGTCATTTCTTACTTATGTTGTTTGTCCCATATTTTCTACCTTTTTGACCTTGTATTTTCCCCCGTGATTTGCCACGTGGTTTCAGTGTGGAAAAAGCCACGTTAATTTGATAAGTGAAAATTACCCGATAACTATCAAAGAGACGTGTTTTCGCCGTCAATACGTAGTCGTGTGCTCGCTAGGGCGGGCATTCGACCTATGTGTGAGGGTGGATGGTGTCAGGAACTTAATTATGAATAATTAAGTAAGAAATCCCGGCTCAACTAATTAAGTTTAATACAATGATAATTATATGAAATATCACTAACAATTTACTACAAGTAGCACAACGTAAAATAGAATGACAGAGACTATCTTTTAAATGTAGAAAATGATTACTTTACTATAGTTTATTCATGTTGATCTTAGTTTAAAAAAAATAATAAAAAAATATCAAAACCAATATTATAAAATGATATATATATGGAAAAAAAAAGTTAGTATATTAAAAGAAATTCTTTCAATATAGTACTAATGAAAAATAAGTGAAGAAGTATGAGTGACATTAATTTATAAACATTAAGGCGTAATATAAAATGACCTGCTAAACAAAAATGATGAGAATGAATACAAGAAGCAGATTAAATCTAATAACGAAAGTGATTAATATTAAAATTTGCTATCCATATCCATAGTTCGTATCTCGTATGACAATAGCATAGGGTCTGTCCCGTCTTAGTTCAACTGTTAAGTAACACTTCCTTTCGTTTCACCTGCTTGGTCCCTCCGACGTCCACTATGGCACGACACGGACAACCCACTCCGACGTATTAGTGGCGCAACTAACTTCTGCCAGTAGTCAGTCAATATCGTGGTCGTCCACTCGTCTCTCTCTTACTCGTTTCCTTCACTACACACTGGCCGTCACCTAAATAGTAATCAATAAAGTGCTAAGTACAGTCCTATTTATATGTAACTTGTCTAATGGAAAGTATTGATGTAAAACCCAACTTACCCGTGTCAGAAATTAACTGTCCAGTGTCCTCTTTTTCCGGTGGTCTGGCAAAGTCTCGTCTACGGACAGATAACTTAGCTTGAGCAAGATACAAACATCAAGCTTCTTAGCAAAAGTTCAGTGCCGCAAAGTCAGTCTCCCTAAATTAAATAGTCGTCTCGACTCCCCCAATTTCCTAGCCTGTCAGTATCCCCATTCCATCTAAAAATGTATGCCCGTGTCTTGGCCAACCTTGATTCCCCCTTTGTCCCTTTAGCGCCCTATCCGTCTATAGTTACCCGCCCCTAGGTATACATCTTCCTGTTAGACTCTCTCTATCTCGATTCTGTTGTTTGTGCTAAAGTTGCTGTGTCGTGGGACCAAGCTCAGTATTAGCAAGATATTATTATAATTTTGTTAGCGTTCCCATGATTTTAATTATACTTGACATCACCCCCCTTCGTTTGACTATATTTAACGATTAAATATAGTCACATGTAAATGATAAATGTAATCATAATATTAAAATACAATCAAATATGAGCAGTTTCAAAACATGTGTAACAAGAAAACCGTAAAAACTAAGTTTTTATTATACTCCCTTTATTTGCAAACTAAGTTAACCATCATGTAATTAAATAATTGATTGACTACTGCAAATGAAACGTACAAAAAAAATATCTGTGTCGCAAATCTCAAAAATATCTCCTTACTCAGTATGAATTGTTCTAAAAATAATCTTAGTGCATATTTTTTTTTCTAGCTTTGCGCCGATAAACTATAAAAAGTTGCACAGGCATTTTTAACGTGAAATTAAAATATTTCTTATACTTTCCTTTTAAGAAATGAATATTGTCATAAGTGTAGTATTATTAAGTCGTTTTAACTGAAATTTGATAGGAGGTATTGTTAGGCGCCACAAATCTGCTGTCCGAATTTCAGCTCGATCGGACCACGGGAAGTGGTCGAAAAATTGAAGCCAATTTTTGCTCCCACGACGATTGCAGACAGACAGAAAATGCAACTTAAAATAAAGGGAGTAAAAATTATGGATAGTTAAACATAGATTACAATAGTAAGTCATGGGAATAGAGTCTGACACTTGGCAATGTACAGTACACGATACCATAAGAAATCAGTGCATTCAGACATCGGCATAGCAAGATTAGTGTAGAAACAGTTAGATTAACCGAGACAAAACATCAGCATTGACGTTTTTAACACCCTTAATGTGTTGGATTGTGAAATGATAGTCTGGTAAAAGCAAGCTCCATCTACAGATTCGAGAGTTGCCAAAGGTTGCACTTTTGAGATAGGAGAGCGGTCGGTGGTCACATTGAAGTGTAAAGTGTGTGCCGAGAAGATAACGTGACAGTCGCTGCACGCTCCAAACAATAGCTAGACATTCTTTTTCAATAGTGGAGTAACGCTGTTCTCTTGGTAGTAACTTCCTGGAGAGGAATTTCACTGGGTGATGGAAACCGTCAACAACTTGCATTAAGCAACAGGATATACCTATATTAGAGGCCTCAGTCTTTAAAACAAATGGCAATTGAGGATTTGGAAGCGTTAATATACGTGATGTTGTAAGACGTCTGAATTCCTCTCAGTGCACTGTCACACTCTGGACTCCAATGGACTTTAAGCGGTTTCCCTTTTTTAAGAAGTTCAGTTATAGGGGACACCAGACTAGCGAAGGAAGGTATAAACTTACTGTAATAGTTGGCTAGGCCCATCAACGAACGGACTTCCTGCTTTGTTTCTGGTACTCTAAGGTTTAAAACTTTCTCAATAATTGAAGGGTCAGGTCTTAAAGTTCCCTCTCCTACCACGTGCCCCAAGAAGTTGATAACATTGTGAGCTATCTGGAGCCTACTTGGTTTTACAGTAAAACCGGTTTCGCGTAATCTGTGCAAAACAGCGGAAAGTGATTCTAGATGTGATTCCCAAGTATCATTAAACACACATATATCGTCGAAATAGAATATCACGTTCGACAAACCCTTTAGAACATAGGTTCTCAACGGGGGCGATATCGCCCCCCAGGGGGCGATGAGAAGCTTTAGGGGGGCGATAACATTCCCGGGGGCGATTGGGGGGCGATGAAGGGCAAGTGGGCGGTACATACGTACCTGCTATAATTTCAACAACTCAGCTATTTGAATCGATTCGTTTTTGGATGAAATATGATTTAAACGCAAGTGTGACTAAATATCTGATATCCCCCAACAGTAGGCATACATTTTATTGAACAAATAAGAATCGCAATGACTTTTCGATGAAGTAGGAGTTAGTACTTGGCAAATATGTTATGCGGCCGTCTCGTCTTATGGTTGGTTCACCGGACTGTCGCCTTAACATCGGCTATTATTACTAATTTTACTCGTTTTACCGAGATGTCCTTTAATGCGTTTGAATTTTTTGTAAAGAGATAACCACAATAGCTGAGTGGTATAGATACTTAGTAATTATACAAACTGGGTAGTTATTAAAATGCTTAAAAATATTCATATTAATTCTTTATTCATAAAATATTTATACAATTTTCAAATACTTTTTACAGTTCTATCATATCATTTTAAAGTTATAAATGCAAGCCATTCAGTTTTTTATAAAAAAACAAAAAAACAAATTGAAATATTACCTCAAATGAAAAGGGTTAATTATCTCCCTTGAATTAGCAAATGTTTCCGCTAAAATTAAGTTGGGGGGCGGTGAGCGGAAAAAAAATGTAAAAGGGGGCGGTGAGCCGAAAAAGGTTGAGAACCTATGCTTTAGAACATTGTTAACTGTTCTATTAAAGAAGCTTGGGCAATTGATTAGGCCAAAAGGAAGGCCAATTGGCAATGCCCTCCCGGTACTCTAAATGCCGTATAGTGACGACTGTCTGGTTCGATTGGAATTTGATGGAAGCCCTTTGTGAGGTCGATTTTTGTAAAATACTTTGCAGTACTAAGGTATGTAAAAAGTTCTTCCTGATCAGCAATGACTTCGGCATCAAATTTGGTAATGGCATTCAGTTTACGAAAGTCAACACAAGTGCGAATAGTACCGTCTCGTTTTTTCACTAACACAACAGGGGATGCATAAGGCGAATCTGATTCCTCAATTGTGTCTAAATTAAGCAAATTGTCAATTTCGGAGGCTAACACGTCTTTCATATGTATTGGTACTGCGTAGGGCTTAAGCGCGATAGGTTTGTCAGATGTTAGTTCATTTTTAAATCCCTTCACTTTAGCTCTTCCAGGAATATCAGTGATAATACTCGAAAATTCGGAAAGGATATTGTGGATTTGCACTTTTTGTGAAGCTGGTAGCTCGGGGTTTATGTCTAATTCCCCTATGGAATTAGAATCGCCATAATTTAAAGTAGGAAGATCAGGTATTTGACTTGAGACACAGTCATTTGCCTCGTCATGTTCGGAGTCGGTTACGACGGAAACCGCGCACGCGTCTAAAAGCTTAACCACATCGTCAACGTTAGAAAGGACATCGTTACTTCTTTCATGATATTTTAGCAGTCTGTTGATGTGATAAATTTTGGATTTCCCGCCCTTCTTAATAGCCACATTTAAGTTTGAGACTTTCTTCTGCACAACATAAGGCCCATCCCAACGGGAGGAAAGTTTGTTTTGCTTGTTGGGTTTGAATAAGAGGACCGAATCTCCTACATTGATGTCTTTGTCATTTGCACTTTGGTCATAATAGGCCTTATATTGGGATTTACTGACCTTGTCGTTTTCTATAGCCAGATGGCTAGCCACACCCAACCTATTTTTTAAATCTAGAAGGTAATCATACACAGTTTTAGTCTCTTTTTCTAAGAACTGATCCATGAAGAGGTGTTTTAAGATAGACATTGGGCCCCTTACCCTTCTTCCATAAACAAGCTCATACGGGGAGTAATGCGTCGAATCGTTTGGGACTTCCCTGTAAGCAAAGAGAGCGGCGTCAATAAAACGATCCCAATTGTTAGGGTCTTTCTGTGCGACCTGCCGGAGCATAGATTTTAGAGACCCGTTGAACCTTTCAACCATACCGTTTGAGTTTGGGTGGTAAGGTGTAGTTCTGACAGCTTTGATGTTGAAAAATCTGCAAATTTGATTATAAAGCTCTGATTTAAATTGAGGGCCATTGTCGGATAGTATTTGCTCTGGGAACCCGATCCTAGGGAAAATAGTGCTCAGTGCCTCAATTACATGTGATGTTGTAATATTAGATAATGGGATTGCTTCTGGCCACCGTGTAGCGGTATCAACAAGAGTTAGAATGTATCTGTTTTTCCTATCAGTCATCTGCAAGGGGCCTATTATATCTATCGCTACTTTACGAAATGGGGTTGAAATTATTTCCATTACTCCTAAAACTGCCTTCCCTCCTCTACCTGGTGTCTTGGCTCTTTGACAGGTATGACACGATTTAATAAACTCTTTTATATCTTTATCAACACCCGGCCAAAAGAATTGTGAGTATACTCTTTCCTTGGTCCGCCGGACAGACATATGCCCAGCTAGTGGTGAACTGTGGGCCGTATCGAGTACTAAACGTTGTTTAGATTTGGGGACCACTAACTGATTAATAGTTGCGTCGGGCTTGTTTTTAGGTTGATAGTGCTTGTATAGAAAACCCTGTTTCGTAATAAATGATACAAATCCTGATTTAATGACATGAACTGTTCCTACATCAGCCTTTTCCCACAGGCTTTTAAGTGTATCATCTGCCCTTTGTTCTCGTAAGAACACTTCACTATGCAACTCCTTATCTCCTTTCCCCAAGACACTTCCAGAAGATTCGTAGGGAACGGCATCAGCGTGTTGATGCATCGCTCTAGTTACCGCCCCTGCTGAGTGGTACATTTTAGCCCCATCGACATTGCCAATAATTAGTTCCACTACGGGATCATCAAACAGGGCTGCAACATAACTACCTTTAAGAAAAGGGGTATCTATATTGATTTGCGCTAAGGGATAATCTTTTGTTTGGCTATCAATTAGTTTCAATGTATAATGCCCTTCCAAAATATCTTTCGGCTGGACCAGGTCCTTTCTAAGCCCGATTATACTACAACCTGTGTCACGCAGAACGGACACTGCACGATTATTCACAAAACCCTTATGAATTATTAAGGTACCCGTGGACCTATGATGCCCTTTTTTATTTTCTAATAAACTCATTGTATGTGACTGACAAGCAAATAATGTCTCTGACTGGCGAATAACATCTCTACATTTTATACACTGTGGATGGTCTGTGTTCAGCTTGTGTACCGAGGATAGTCACATTCGTTGGGTGTTCTTGTCTAAGGTATTGTTGGAATTGTATACTTGTCGGGACCTGTGCTTGTTAGAGTGGAAATCATGGCCTTTTTGTAAGCCCCACTTGCCACCGGCTTCAGAAAACACTCTTTAGCAAAGTGACCCGCTTGCCCGCAACGGAAGCAAGTTGTAGGCAATACTTTAACTCCTACTGCTACATCGGTGGCTGCAGCTACATCTGGGAGGGGTTTATGTACCTTGCTAACATTGGCACCTTTAGATGCTATTTTATAGCTGTCAATAATAGAGAGTGCCTCATTTGGCGACTGTGGTTGTTTCATTAAAAGTTCACGTAAAAGGTCGGGTGATACTTCATTGTATATCCGCCCCTTAAACAGTAGATCCATAAGACCCTCATATGTGCGGGGCGTTTTTGATGTTTTGACCCAACTCTCTAATGACCTTTTTAGCATTATAGCATATTCCCTAAAATCATCCCCTCTAGGTACTGTAGTGTCCCATCTATGTCTGTATGTCTCGTCAGAGTATCCTGCAAAGCTAAAAAGTTCTGCCTTAACTCGGTCATAGTCTGCGCTGTGTAATAGGTCGTGTAGTATCATGTAATTCTTCAATTTGTCTGTCAACTTATGAGCTAAATAAAGAGGCCACGTTGTGCGTGGCAGTCTGTCTTTTATCGCAGTCGTTTCAAAAAGGAGAAAGAAATAGTCAAGGTCCTCACCTTCTTCCAGGCGTTTAAAATTTGTGTCTAGCTGAGGGCCCTTTCTATGATAATCATCGGGCGGTAACTGGCTAGTTTGTGAATAGTCTGTTCGCTCGTGGCTTTGTTTTTTTTTTTGTCTGGTTGGGCACACCGTTTTTCGGAATCTAAATCTCTTTTTCTTTGGTCCTCTATATACTGGGTAATTTTTTTCCCTTTTAACCCATATCTGGTGGCTTCAGCTTTTAACTGTTCCACCGTTCGCGGCGTATAGTGTGTTGACATTATGTAGGAAAAAAGACAAACAAGTATGCTCCTGACAGAATACTGTTATTGTCTCAAATCGGAGATAACACTCACTGTCACAAACAAAGCAGTGTTTCGGTGTGGTAATTGGAAACCCCTACGGCGTGACGGCCGTACAATAAAATACTTTAAACTGAAGTGACCCCGTAAAACACGTACCGGGGAAACTCTTCACCCCTCAACTCCTAGCACACAACACACACACACACGAGAGGAAAACAGACTTATCCGTCCGACGTGATGTGCAGGGGTGGGATCCAGAAACTGTATGGAGGTAATTACTACCAGCGTCCAGCGAAGTCGAAAGAAAGGACAGGTGAACTTGTGACACACAAACTGAAAAGATAACTTTTAAAACAAAAACAAACATTGTTAACAAAAGAAAGCAAAACAAAATGTTTAACAATCCGTTACGTAGAAAAAAAATAATACAATCAAACAGTAAGTGTTATTATTTGTTTAGGCAATAAAACATGCATATACCACCAATTTAAAGAGAAAAAACATATAATAAAATATACAGGCTTATAGTTATAGCCTACTTTGGACGGCCCCCACAATATCAGGAACTTAATTATGAATAATTAAGTAAGAAATCCCGGCTCAACTTATTAAGTTTAATACAATGATAATTATATTAAATATCACTAACAATTTACTACAAGTAGCACAACGTAAAATAGAATGATAGAGACTATTTTTTAAATGTAGAAAATGATTACTTTACTATAGTTTATTCATGTTGATCTTAGTTTTAAAAAAATAATAAAAAAATATCAAAACCAATATTATAAAATGATATATATATGGAAAAAAAAATTTAGTATATTAAAAGAAATTCTTTCAATATAGTACTAATGAAAAATAAGTGAAGATGTATGAGTGACATTAATTTATAAACATTAAGGCATAATATAAAATGACCTGCTAAACAAAATTGATGAGAATGAATACAAGAAGAAGATTAGATATAATAACGAAAGTGATTAATATTAAAATTTGCTATCCATATCCATAGTTCGTATCTCGTATGACAATAGCATAGGGTCTGTCCCGCCTTAGTTCAACTGTTAAGTAACACTTCCTTTCGTTTCACCTGCTTGGTCCCTCCGACGTCCACTATGGCACGACACGGACAACCCACTCCGACGTAATAGTGGCGCAACTAACTGCTGCCAGTAGTCAGTCAATATCGTGGTCGTCCACTCGTCTCTCTCTTACTCGTTTCCTTCACTACACACTGGCCGTTACCTAAATAGTAATCAATAAATTGCTAAGTACAGTCCTATTTATATGTAACTTGTCTAATGGAAAGTATTGATGTAAAACCCAACTTACCCGTGTCAGAAATTAACTGTCCAGTGTCCTCTTTTTCCGGTGGTCTGGCAAAGTCTCGTCTACGGACAGATAACTTAGCTTGAGCAAGATACAAACATCAAGCCTCTTAGCAAAAGTTCTGTGCCGCAAAGTCAGTCTCCCTAAGTTAAATAGTCGTCTCGACTCCCCCAATTTCCTAGCCTGTCAGTTTCCACATTCCATCTAAAAATTTAAGCCCGTGTCTTGGCCAACCTTGATTCCCCCTTTGTCCCTTTAGCGCCATATCCGTCTATAGTTACCCGCCCCTAGGTATACATCTTCCTGTTAGACTCTCTCTACCTCGATTTTGTTGTTTGTGCTAATGTGGGCAGTATTAATTGAATTTGTTAATGAAAAAACTTTAAGTCTAGGGTTTTTAACTAAACCTAATTGAAAGATGTTCTGAATTGATTTAATTGTCGTCCACGTGTGGTTATGCAGTATTTTGTTTGGTTTTAATTTTAACCATTTTTTTTTTATTCCTCTTTACTTTTAGCAGTCGTCTGGTTGGGAGTTAGTTTAGTTTCGTTGAGTAGAGATTAGTTGAGTTTAGTTTAGTGTAGCGTGTTAGTAGTATGAGTTTAGGTTGGTCCTATAGTTAGGTAGAGTTATATGTATTGTTGGTAGGCCTAGTAATTGGATTTATAATATATTGTTTAGTTATGACGCAATGAAGCCCTAGTTAGTTGTTGAGGAGGGCATTTATGTAAATAAACTTAGTCTTTTGTTGGTATTTGATTGTTTTATTTTAATTCTTATACCTTGTATGTGTTGTCGTGCTGTGTTAGTGATAGTTGTATTGTTGTTGATGTGGTATAACTACCTATAGTCTTAGGCCTTCAACGGCCACCTTGGGTTTTCCTTTGCCAGACCTAGAACCCCTGGCCCCCCTTCTTTATCTCATCTCTCTTATTCTCTCTTTTGTTTCTCTTTATTTTTTACTCCTCCTACTATACCCACTCCCACCCCTCACACTAAAGTTGCTGTGTCGTGGGACCAAGCTCAGTATTAGCAAGATATTATTATAATTTTGTTAGCGTTCCCATGATTATACTTGACAGATGGAAGGCGACTTTTGCGCTTGGATCTAATGGGCGCGCAGGCAGAAGCGATCACCACATGGTATCAAGAATGCTGTCCAATGTTCACTTCATGGACTGGGTCAATCGACAAACTTGACTAGAAATTTGATTCCCGAGTGACACAATACATAGCCTGGCACCGTGGGCTCCATTTGGGCGGAAAGCAAATAGGAATAGGTGTGTCTTCTTCGTTCTCAAATGTTATGATTGGGAGGATTCAGACAACAAGTCCGATAGTTGTATTGAACAGCGCCGTGGCTGTCAGTTGCTCTAGTCCACCGAACAGTTTGTCGTTGAAGGTAGCCCCCAGGTCCAAAAGGCTGACTGGGTAGAAAGATACGGAGGGCAGGTCTGAAGGACATGCTCCGCATTTTCGGGAGCTGATTCGCAGGGGCACATTTCGCTTGCTCCGATTCGTAGTTTGCGGAACATGTGTTGCTTTAGCCTGTTGTGACCAGTCCTTAGTCTGAAGATAATGTGTTGAAATTGGCGGGAGAGTTGGTAGTAAGCATCAATCTTTGGGTTGTTTTGTTGCAGCTCAGACCATCTTTCGAATTCATTTCTTTTGAGTATTGCCTTTATTTCTTCGGGGTGTAGAGATGGGTCTGTCTGGTTTTGTCTGCCTCCAGCTTTAGCTAAGGTGTCGGCAGTGTCATTTCCTTCATTTTGTATATGCCCAGGGATCCATTGGAGAACCAGTTCTTTAGTTATTTTGCTCAGTTTTAAAAGTTATGTACTGAATGACTAGTTGATCAGGGCATTTGAGTTTTTTAGAGACTGGAGTACTGTTTTGGCATCAGTGAAGATGACAATCCGGCTGTAACTTTAAATAGTGCTTTCATATTGTGCAAGAACGACAAAACTGACAATAATAAGGTCAAACATTGAAACTTATTATTATGTTTGTTTACCGGTATTATAGATAGTTCCATGTGTTTAATAACTTTACTGTAACCTATTCTAGAATATTGTTGAGAATCATAAACTATTGTAGACTATTGTAGACTATATTGTAGACTATATTGTAGATTATATTGTAGACTATATTGTAGACTATTCTAGACATATGTAGACTATATTGTAGACTATTGTAGACATATGTAGACTATATTGTAGACATGTGTAGACTATATTGTAGACTATATTGTAGACTATATTGTAGACTATATTGTAGACTATTGTATAGTATTGTGGTCGATTGTAGACTACTGTATATTATTGTAGACTATTGTAGACTACTGTATAGTATTGTAGGCTATAGTAGACTACTGTATAGCATTGTAGACTATTGCAGACTACTGTATAGTATTGTAGACTATTGTAGACTACTGTAGATTTCATGCACGAATGAAATTCAGTAAGAATGAGAAAAAAAAGACTGAATTTTCCTTGTTTGTGAAAAAAAAACGTATTTACTGGTATTCTATATGGTCTATTTATTATTAACGTATCGATTATTGCGTGGTTCCTATACGCTAGAACTGTACATGTTATGTAGCCTATTATTACTGGTTTGTTTCTTCATCTGCTTTCAAGAAGCGTACTTTAACTTTGTCCAAGATTTTCATTGGTGATGTTTTCATTATAAAATACATGACAATCAATATAACGTATCAAATAAAGCAACCATTTTCCTCACACGTAAGCAAGGACATTTCCGGATTCAAAAACATAGACCTTTTAAAATATATTACATTAACTTCGTAAAACTTCGGTTGACGGGATGCCTGCCTGTCTAGCAACTGTCCTGATCTTCGGAAGACAAATTAAACCACTTCCCGTCATCCTATTAATCTGAAACTTAACACATAGAAGTTAATCAATGAGAAATATTTCTTCTAATTTACAGACAGGTCTTCCTGGTGAAGGCTAATATTTGTTCCCGGGTCCAGAGGGTGTCCTTGAGTCTACCCAGCTTTGATGGGTACCTGACTTTAGTTGGGGTAAAGAAAAGGTGGCTTATAATTGTGCTGGTCACACAATCCCCTAGTATGCTATGGGCACAGAAACAGCTGAACGCTACTAAGTCCAATTGGATACTTAACTTTTTTTTAAACTTTAACCCCAAACAGACAAAAATACGTTTTTAAGTTTTCATTTACACTCTTTGGTGTCACAGTGCATTGGTAAATCTCTATTGAATGTACATTATTAACCGCACTTTGGTGTCACAGTGCATTGGTAAATCCCTATTGAACGTACATAATTAACCGTACTTTGGTGTCAAAGTGCATTGGTAAATCCCTATTGGACGTACATTATAAACCGCACTTTAATGTCAAAGTGCATTTGTAAATCCCCATATTGAACGTACATTATTAACCTTACTTGTATGTTTCCTAGGCTTTTGTGCTTTTTAAAAACATTTCTTTGTGTGTAGTAGTAAAGGGCATAATCTTCAATAGACTAATACATACGAAAAATGCATAGAAAAATACAAAATATTCTTTTGACTTCAATTTACTTGGTGCGTTTTTCTTATTGTATAGCCTAATATTTTGAATACGTTTATTTTGATTATAACTATTAACATCATCAAATCTTTATGGCAATAAAAGGTTTTCAGTGGGGTTGTTCATTTATAGCCCTAAATACTGCTCATTATATTAACTTGGCTTTTTTTTCTCAGGATGATTGGAAAAGATGGCCAAAGAAAAATGAATATAAACTCCATAATGATTTTATCATGCGTTTTTCTTTTGATATTGTCTTTTAAAAGCTTTCGCATTTGTATTTTTTTTTTACTAAGTGGATGATAAAAAGCAATATATTTGAATGACAAAAAATATATATAAAGGATTTATACAAAAACTTAGTTTTAGGAATTGTTTAATGTATGTATGTGATTACTTCGAAATAAAAAGAATTTATTTAAGCTTTATTCCAGATATATTTTTATTTATATTTTTTTATATTTTAATTTTAAATCTGAAACTTTAAGTACATTTTCACCTATTTGGAAGGGTTAGTCAGTTTTAAGGGAAAAATTTTTTTAAATCAGTGGTGGCGTATAAATACTTTTTTTTTTTCTTGTATGATAAATAGTAAGACAGTGTGCGCGAATGTCTATTGTGTTTGTGTACATATGGTTCTTTAATATTGTTTTAATTACCAGTATGCTGAAAGACGGAATTTATGTAATCAGGTCAAATTTCCATTTATTTGGATCAATAAAACAATCTTATTTTATCTTATCTTATTACTACTTTACTCTTTGCCCTTCTGCCTTCTATCCTCTAGTGTTTCTAGGTATATTGATTTAACTGTTACTCTTGTCAGTTGTGAATATTCGCTGGTAATGAACCTTGCAGCTCTTGTTCTATAGACCTTTTCATTTTATTAATTATTCCAAAAAAGAGGTCAATGTCTAGGCATGCGCAGTAGCTAGGGGGCAGAAGTTGTCAATAAAACCTTCTTCGCCTTTGTTATTTTACTGGGGGCCTAGTGGTTTTTGGGCGTAATTATATTAGCTTTTCATTTTACAAAAAAACTAATTCATAAAAACTTTATACCCAGAAGCTAGGGAGCGAACTGTACTTTTCTTTTACCTTTTGAACCAGTTTTTAACCCAAAAAACATTAATTATACATTCTAGGCCTAATGCGTCTATGGTTACCATCAACCATGTCCATGTTAATACAGATTGGCGTCGAGCGATCAGTAAATCGTCTTTAAGCATACAAATAAAATTTAACATAGTTATATATTTATAAAGCTTTGTTTGTGTTGAAGTATCAACGCGTAGGCTATATTGTATTAAGTTATTATTTGTAGCAATAGAAATCGTAACTTGTAATTATTTTAATTTTTTTTATCGTTCGATTTCGATGTCACAAAAGAACCTTGAAAAGCCAAAGTAAGCTCATCATAGTTTGATTCTGAAAAGGCCTAGGTCTATGTCCCATAGGCCTATGCTATTGTTTGACTTGTTCTGGGGTTTTATCGTTAAAATATTGTATGTAGAAGTAGTTAGGCGGGATTATAACATATTAGTAGGCCTAGACCTAGCTATAGGACTATAGCCGCCTATAGGCTATAGTAGGCCTATAGGGGCTATAGGCTATATAGTATTATAGGCCCTTATAGGCTAAGCTAAAGTAGCCTAAAGGCCTATATAAATTATAAATATAGGCTTATGGCTTATAGGATAGGCCTATAGGATAGGCCTATAAATTATAATAGCTATTATTTAATATAATATAGCATATTGAATCGGCTTATCACATATAGTTTACTATAATAATAGGCCTAATTATTAGCCTGCCTATAGGCCTAGGCCTATTACTATTAGCCTATTAGTACTAGCCTATTATAGTAGCCTAAAGGTTATAAGCTCAAACAGTTTAAACTATTAAACAATTGAAAATATTTACTATTTAGCCTACTATAGAGATTGCGATTGCATGAAATAATTAAGCGAATATGAAGGTAGGCTATGCTATATATTTGATATTTGCAAACTGGTGCGTGTTTTCTTCATGAATTTTTAGTTATAGGCCTGTTATTGAATAATATTTCATGCATAGGACTAATGAAAGGACAATAAGTCACAATATGAATAGGCCTATAGGCCTATCTCTATATCATCTATATCTATATCTAGGCTATAATAGCCTATATCATATTATGTCATATTCAATATGGAAAACATAGGCCTACGCCGACATACGGTCATAGGTCCGACTATACGACATAGGCCTATATATATATATGTATATTAGCCTCTTCCTACGAACAATATATATTTTTTTTAAGTTTAACATAATATTTGCTATGGCCTATGGCTATGGCTATGGTTTTTATAGGCCTATTCGTGAAGATGCATCGGCTCTTATGCGTCTGTCTCTATCAAACATTCAACATGAAATATATCTAGAATTATATTTGCCTTTTTTATTAATCAAAACGAGCGATCTAGGTCTAGGGCTAAGTTAAGCAATAGCTTGAATTGCCTACAGTAATAAAAGCATTATAGGCCTAATTTTTTTTTTTCGATACAAAACTAGTTCTAAACGTAATTTTTTTTTTTACATTGATTCTCATTGAAGAAACTCAACAAAAAAGTAATGACACAGTGATCACGATAGAATCGACCATAATATTAAGGTCCAAAGCATTGAGTCCAGGTCAAAAAAAAATTTTCTTAAAAAAATAAAGAAGCTCTAAACGTTATTTTTTAACAATTCCCTTCCTAGGTTCTTAGTTTAAGATCTCCATGTGTTTTTATGGTTTAAAGTTCAAAAACAACTATAATAACATTAAAAACCCCCAACACCTTTAGTAAAATACTATAAGGAAAGAAGTAACAAAAATCTTTGTGCCCCCAAAAGAAATATATGTCAGTGAGTCTCAAGGCCACGCCCCTTTTCCGGGGTCAAACTAAAAAGGTCTATTAGTTAATTTTTTAAATGTCTTACTTGATGGGCCCCATACAGCAGATGCATATTCTAGTATGGGTCTAAATAATGTGAGATAGCATTTTAGTTTTATGTTCTTATAACATTTGTAAAAGTTCCTTTGTATGAAGCCTTATTTTTTGTTAGATTTTGTTATTACTTCATCAAGATGTTTTAAATATGTTTATTCCAAGATAAATTATATTGCTTTTATTACTCCTAAGCACTTTGCATTGTTAGTTTGAGTTACCATGAATGAAGTAGTTTGTTATTATTTGTATATTTTTCTTGGAAACTCTTAGACTATCAGTTGTACTTCCATAAGAAGAAAATTGAAATTCTTGGTAGTTTGATGTCACTTCCTATTTCTAAAATGGCATTTCTGATTTTTAAAGTCTCTTTTAGATTTAGGGGTAGAGTTTAAAGAGACTATTTTTTGTTAAACTAACTTTATAGAATGGTTATTAGATCTATGTTCTTTTAAATTCATTATTTTTATTTTGATCCATACAGCAAGTGTGTTCACCACATGGATACAGAGTTTGGGTTAGTTTTATTTTCCATGAATGAAGTAGTTTTATAATTATTTGGTTCTTTTTCTTCGATACTTTTAACAGTTGACACTTTTCTTGGTGAAAAGACATACTCCTATTAGATTCCCATTTTGTAATTCATCTACGTCTTTTTGTAAGAGTTTACAATCGTTCTCTATCTTTAATTGTTCTATAAATTATACAATCATCTGCAAATAACCTTACTTTTGTTCCTGTGTTGATGATATTGGGTGATTTACTATACTACTATATATTATATTATTACATGTTCTTGTATTTCGCATGTTATGCTTGTAAGGGAAACATGTCTGTAATTTCATTTCCCTTTTATTTTAAAGGGGGGGGGGGCAGGGATTGCATTTGCTAATTTCAAATCTTTAAGCACTTTGCCCTGGTTTAGAGAGGCCTGAAAATGTATTTTAAAGATTGGAGATATTTCATTATATAGTTCTTTAAGAAATCTTGCTGGTATTTCCTCTGGACAAGAATATTTGTTTACTTTTAAGTTTGTTAGGAGTTTGTTTTTGCCTTTTTCTTCTACATTTATAGTTCTTATCTTTTCTATTTATTTTGTTTAAATTTATGGTGATTTTTTTTAGTCACCTGGAGTGTAAAATTATGTTGCAAATGTGTGTTGAGGATGTTAGCTTTAGCAGCTTCATTGTCATTGTAAAGATTTTATTGCTTTGGGCTTTCATTGGGCCTATGCCCGTTTCCATTTTTTTACTGACTTAAGTTTTAAATTGTTGTCTTTAGAAATTACATTGTTTAAGATGTTCATTCTGGAGATGTCTACTAAGTTTCTGATTTAGGCTAAATGTTGAATTTTTTGATATTTTTTAGGTATTTTTGTATAGTCTATTAAATTTTGAATTAGTAGCTTTAAACTTTGAAATCATTTTTTTGTTTACACAGTTTCTTTTAGTCTATAATTAAACCAGCATTTGTTAATTTTATTTGATGTTTGTTTTGTTGGTACAAGATCATCCATTATTGCTTTTAAGTATGGTTTTATGGATTTTTCAAATATCTTCTACTATGTTCCGACTAAAGTGTTTTTTTTCGTAAAATTTGTTTTACAAATTCGCAAACTGGTGGAAGGACTTTTCCAAAGGCTATGATGCTGAAAATATGATAGAATGTATTGTTTGTCGGGACAAGTCTGCTGGCCAAGTTTCGGCTCGATCGGAGGACGGTAAGTGGCCGAAAAATCGATGCAAAGTTTTGCAAGCAACCAACTAGACAAGCAGACAATCAGATAGACAGCGCAAGTTAATATAAAGGCAGTAACAAGAAAACCATAAAAACACAGTTTCTATTATACTCCCTTTATTTGTATACTAAGTTTGTAGTGGTTTATTGTACTCTTAATTTGTGGTGGTGTGCTTCTCTATGAAGCTGTGTGCTTCCCTGTTTTGACCTTTGTGTGGACTTAGTGTCCAGTGGTCATCTTTTTCTAGTCCCAAGGTTTGGCTGCTAGTGCTGAGCAAGGCGATGTATATCTGGTTGGTTTTTTTTTGTCGGTCGATAAAATATGTTTTTAGTAGGATGTAAAATATGTTTTTAGGCAGTTGAAACTTTATTGTTTGTTAGTCTTAGTAAGAGTCTTTGTAAGGATTTTAAGTTAGGGCTTCAGTTGGACTGATTCGGAATGATGTGGGTTTTTTTGTAATATTTTCCTTGAAGTTATAGACCTAAGAGCATTTTTATGTAGAATAAAGTTATAGTTTGTATAGTGTTACTTCGGCCTTTGTTGCTATATCTTTGTTTCTTTTAAGTGTTGTGCTCTTGTGCTGTGTCGTGCTGTTTTAGTTAGCTAGTTGTAGCTGTTATTTTATTTAGATTAGTTAGCTAAAGCCTTAGATTGTGACAGTCACCTTGGGTTCGCTTAGGCCAAGGTTGCACAGACCACGTTCCCCCCTTTTACTCCCCTTCCTTACCCTCCTATCTACTCCCACCCCTTACATATATATCTAAATACAAGTGACTGCCATTACAATAGCATCAATACTAAATGAAAATTAAAATAAACACTCAAAAAGAAAAATACTCAATTTATATTCAGAGCATAATTATTAACAATTCCACTTTAGAGTTTTTCAGGCAAGGAATGGGTTGCCTAAAATAGTGAAGAAATCACACTACATCATTTAAAATGTTATTGAAATGAATGACAAAACTTATAACACAGATAATAATAGTACCAAATAACAAAGATAAGAATAGTACCAAATAATATTGGCACATCTGTAAGGAAAAATATAATATATGGCAAAGAACTACTTTTGGCTAAAAATTAACTTTGAAATAATTAAACAAAATGTATGTCATTA
Source organism: Anisus vortex (assembly GCA_949126835.1). Lineage (NCBI taxonomy): Eukaryota > Metazoa > Mollusca > Gastropoda > Planorbidae > Anisus > Anisus vortex. The sequence goes on from OX421500.1 coordinate 24,308,177, forward strand.
AAATCTATTTTACCTTTCATGATTCATTATGACCTACTTATGACCAGACAGACCCATCTCTACACCCCGAAGAAATAAAGGCAATACTCAAAAGGAATGAATCCGAAAGATGGTCTGAGCTGCAACAAAACAACCCAAAGATGCTTACTACAAACTCTCCCGCCAATTTCAAAACATCATCTTCAGACTAAGGACTGGTCACAACAGGCTAAAGCAACATATGTTCCGCAAACTACGAATCGGAGCAAGCGAAATGTGCCCCTGCGAAACAGCTCCCGAAAATGCGGAGCATGTCCTCCAGACCAGCCCTCTGTATCTTTCTACCCGGTCAGCCTTTTGGCCCCTGGGGGCTACCCTCAACGATAAACTGTTCGGTGGACTAGAGCAACTGACAGCCACGGCGCAGTTCATTACAGCTATCGGACTTGTTGTCTGAATCTTCCCAATCATAACATTTGAGAACGAAGAAGAAGAAGAGGAAGACCTACTTAGGTCAGTGAGCATTTTTAAAGAGAGACTATTGCAACTTAGGTCCATGAGGTTTCTCTTCAATGGGAGAAAGTCAACCACTCATGGGATTTTCATTAAAAAAAGCAAATAAAAAAAACATATTTATAGAATGTTGAAATGAAAAGATTTATGTACAATCTAATTTTAAAACTTTAATTTTTTAAAACTAATTTATTGAGTTAAAGTAACAAAATGAGTTATTAAGAAAGAATTAAGTACAAAGACATAACGATTTTACCTTTCTTCATAAACTTAGGAATCAACTCTCTTCATTGCAATGAATCAACTCTCTTCATTGCAAGGAATCATCTCTCTTCGTTGCAAGGAATCAACTCTCTTCATTGCAAGGAATCAACTCTCTTCATTTCAAGGAATCAACTCTCTTCATTGCAAGGAATCAACTCTCTTCATTGCAGCTCAAGACTCTGTTGATAAAAAATTATGTATTAACTTTCATTCACAGCTACATTTAAAAGACAATTTAATTAATATAAAAAAACATGATTTTATTTCCTTTTTTTAAAATATTCAAACTTTCATTGCATTATCTGGAGCGCTAATACTAGTTTAACTTGACGGGTTTTACACATGCTTGAATAAAAAGCCAGTGTACTGATGCAACATGCTGTAGGAAGTAAAGAAAACAAAAATGATCTATTATCTATTACAAATGCTAACACAGCATTACAACTGGCACTTGTCTACCGAATATTTTATTCATTGAAATGAAAAAGTCATCAAACCATTAGACTCTACATGCTGCAAATAAAACATTTTCTATTATCAAAATTGTTATATTAAATGGCTATGGCAAATGATCTTTTAATGTAAAGTATAATGTCATTAGCTTGTTAGAATATGCTCAGTGTTCACTTTTGTTTAAATTGAAACATCTGAAGTAGACATCACAGCATATGTGTATTGACATCATAACATATGTGTATTGACATCATAACATATGTGTATTGACATCATAACATATGTGTATTGACATCATAACATATGTGTATTGACATCATAACATATGTGTATTGACATCATAACATATGTGTATTGACATCATAATATATGTGTAATGACATCATAACATATGTGTATTGACATCACAACATATTATGTGTATTGACATCATAACATATGTGTATTGACATCACAACATATGTGTATTGACATTATAACATATGTGTATTGACATCATAACATATGTGTATTGACATCATAACATATGTGTATTGACATCATAGCATATGTGTATTGACATCACAACATATGTGTATTGACATCATAACATATGTGTATTGAACACCAACAGATCTATTCACTCCCTGCTGAGCTGAGAAACAAACAGGTCAATTTATTTATAAACTGGGAAGCCGACTCATCAAACCTGCTACTATCTTTTCCAAATGTAGTCCACAGATATAAACATAGCTGCTGGTCAATTTGTATGCAGAGCTTGGATCAAAGTAAAACGGAGAGCTTAAACCAAAGCTTATACACGGCACTAAGACCAAACCAGATCTTAAATTACACACAGAAATATCTATTATAAAGTTATGATATTCTCAAGTATTCATACATACATTACGCTATGCAACTATATAAAGAAAGAAAAGAAAGTTAAAATATAATAGAATGCTATTTGAAATCTACAAAAACATTAATTATTACTTTATTACTTTATTCAATAAAAACACTCGACATGAACTCATATTAATTAAGCGCAGAAATCGACTCTCTTAATTCACCAACACAATGGTCGATGCCAATATATTAAGAGTACAATGAACCACCACAAATCAAGAGTACAATGAACTTAGCCATTTTAGAGCACAATGAACCACCACAAATTTAGCGTACAATGAACCACCACAAATTTAGAGTACAATGAACCAACACAAATTAAGAGTACAATGAGCCACCACAAATTAAGAGTACAATGAACCACCACAAATTAAGAGTACAACAAACCACCACAAATTTAGGGTACAATGAACCACCACAAATTAAGAGTACAATGAACTTAGCCATTTTAGAGCACAATGAACCACCACAAATTTAGCGTACAATGAACCACCACAAATTTAGAGTACAATGAACCAACACAAATTAAGAGTACAATAAGCCACCACAAATTTAGAGTACAATGAACCACCACAAATTAAGAGTACAATGAACCACCACAAATTAAGAGTACAACAAACCACCACAAATTTAGGGTACAATGAACCACCACAAATTAAGAGTACAATGAACTTAGCCATTTTAGAGCACAATGAACCACCACAAATTTAGCGTACAATGAACCACCACAAATTTAGAGTACAATGAACCAACACAAATTTAGCGTACAATGAACCACCACAAATTTAGAGTACAATGAACCACCACAAATTTAGCGTACAATGAACCACCACAAATTTAGAGTACAATGAACCACCACAAATTTAGAGTACAATGAACCAACACAAATTAAGAGTACAATGAACCACCACAAATTAAGAGTACAATGAACCACCACAAATTAAGAGTACAACAAACCACCACAAATTAAGAGTACAATGAACCACCACAAATTAAGAGTACAATGAGCCACCACAAATTAAGAGTAAAATGAACCAACACAAATTAAGAGTACAATGAACCACCACAAAAAAAGAGTACAATAAACCACCACAAATCAAGAGTACAATGAACCACCACAAATCAAGAGTACAGTGAACTTAGCCATTTTAGAGCACAATGAACCACCACAAATTTAGCGTACAATGAACCACCACAAATTTAGAGTACAATGAACCATCACAAATTAAGAGTACAATGAGCCACCACAAATTTAGCGTACAATGAACCACCACAAATTTAGAGTACAATGAACCATCACAAATTAAGAGTACAATGAGCCACCACAAATTAAGAGTACAATGAACCACCACAAATTAAGAGTACAATGAACCACCACAAATTAAGAGTACAACAAACCACCACAAATTTAGAGTACAATGAACCACCACAAATTAAGAGTACAATGAACCACCACAAATTAAGAGTACAATGAACCACCACAAATTAAGAGTACAACAAACCACCACAAATTTAGAGTACAATGAACCACCACAAATTAAGAGTACAATGAACCACCACAAATTAAGAGTACAATGAACCACCACAAATTAAGAGTACAACAAACCACCACAAATTTAGAGTACAATGAACCACCACAAATTAAGAGTACAACAAACCACCACAAATTTAGAGTACAATGAACCACCACAAATTAAGAGTACAACAAACCACCACAAATTTAGAGTACAATGAACCACCACAAATTAAGAGTACAATGAACCACCACAAATTAAGAGTACAATGAACCACCACAAATTTAGAGTACAATAAACCACCACAAATTTAGAGTACAATGAACCACCACAAATTAAGAGTACAATGAACCACCACAAATTAAGAGTACAATAAACCACCACAAATTTAGAGTAGGCTACAATAAACCACCACAAATTAAGAGTACAATGAACCACCACAAATTAAGAGTACAATAAACCACCACAAATTTAGAGTAGGCTACAATAAACCACCACAAATCAAAGAGTACAATAAACCACCACAAATTTAGAGTAGGCTACAATAAACCACCACAAATTTAGAGTAGGCTACAATAAACCACGACAAATCAAAGAGTACAATAAACCACCACAAATTTAGAGTAGGCTACAATAAACCACCACAAATCAAAGAGTACAATAAACCACCACAAGAAGTAAACAAAACAAATATCCAAGACAATGAAAAATCTAAATCCAGAGCACCACATTTAAACAACAATCCAGTGTACCATATGTTTAGTTTAATCAGTGCACTGTGATGAAAACCAAACAACATTCACTAAAAGCTTAGCTGCAATAAGACAACAAGCAAATCATGTGACAGTGTTGACACTTAAAGCAACACATTGGGAGTAAACAGAAAGACAATAGCTATATATATATGTATATAACATGTATGATATATATTTAACTCTATGTTTAAGGGTTAAGAATTAAGCATTAGATATACAGTAGGCCAAAGACATATTAAAAAAAAATTATAATACATAAAGCGAAATAAAAAAAAGGAATAATTTCAATCTGCACAATACATATTGAAACATAGCTTTAATCTAAGGGTTATGAAGATCTTAGATCAAAGCTTTATGAAAAGCTTAAGACAAAGCATTACACAGTACTTAAATTTAAGTATTATGCAGAGTTTAAGCCAAAGCATTACTAAAAACTCAAAGTCATATGCAGTGGTGAAATCAAAGCATTGCACACAAATATATCTATTGTCATGTCCATTCTTAAACATACATATATATATCATGCTATAACAACTATATCAGGAAAGAAAAGAAAGTATAAAAATTGAAACATAAAGAGCTAACTATAAATGTAAACATGTCAAATTATCTTCAATTTTAAGTATAATGCCACTTATAGCTTGTTAGGATATATGCTCAGTGTTCACTTTTGTGTAAATTGAAATATTTGAACAACATCATAGCATATAGCCTACATGTATATTTAGCGTCAAAATAATCTGGATACTAGGCTACTATAGGTTCCAACTATTTTTTAGATGTCCCATAATATTTATCAAACTGAAAAAATATCAGCTAGTGATTTATTTTGGTAGACATGTACAAAACAGTTTCACAAATAAATTAAATAACGCAAAGTTTACTTTCATTGTTACTATCTCTTTATATCATGATTTGTTCAATCACATATCTTACAATGCGAGTAAAAAGTAACACAACTGCTATATAATATATGTGTATGTAATATATAATGTAAGAATTACTCTCTGTCATAGGGTTAAGAATTAGGCATTAGGTATGCGGTAGGCCCTAGAAAAAGTTTGTAACATTTTATTTCCCACAAAAAAAATAGCAAATCATTAAGTTATGCCTGACATAACTTTAAACATAGCTTTAATCTAATGGTTACCGACTCGCTGCAAAGGTCAGTTGTGCAATCGCCGATGTCTATTCGTGGTCGGGGAGAAACGGGTTTAAAATGAATGAGGAAAAGACAGAGATAATCAGAATTGGATCCAAGAGTAATTTGGCCTAATTCACTGGTCCAGAATCTATCACTATGATAAACTGTCAAGTGCCATTTGTTAACAAAGTGAGGAATCTTGGTGTTTTATTGGATCCCACGCTGTCTTTCGACCTGCATATTTCTCAAATGGGCAGAGGTCTATATCTACAGTTGCGTAGACTCGGCCAAATAAGACCCTATTTGTCCAATGATTCTGCAAAGACACTGGCAGTCGCTCTGATACTTTCGCGTATCGACTATTGTAACGCCCTGCTAGCCGGCCTGCCCGAGGACAAAATCGCCAGGCTACAGCGAATACAGAACAGTACTGCGCGTTTGGTTATGTGCAGGTCTAAAAGAGACTCGGGAACTGCCCTACTAAGCTCGCTCCACTGGCTCCCAGTGAAAGCCAGAATTGAGTATAAAGTGGCGCTACTTTGCCATCAGTGCATTTTTAACAACAAGTTTCCGTCCTATCTCAAGGCACTAATCACACCGTATGTCCCGCAAAGAACACTTTGTTCTGCAAACTCATCGCTTCTGGAAGAGCCCCGTTTCTCTCTGAAGACCGTTGGCCTTAGAGCCTTCTCAGTATCCGGTCCGAAGGTGTGGAATCAACTTCCCATTCAACTGAGGCGAACAAGCTCTACTGTTACTTTCAAACAGAACTTAAAAACTCATTATTTCAATATTTACCTTAGATAATCATTTAACATGCTTTAGAAACTTACTGTCTTATTTATGGGTTGGGTCGGTTAATACTACATTTATTTGTTTTGTCTTTTTTAATCATCAATTTAGCTCTGTCACCTGGCCTAGGGTAATATCCGTATTCTTAGGTGTATGTTAAACGCGCTCTGAGCTTACATTATGTTTGTTGGCAGCGCTATACAAATATTATTATTATTATTATTATTATTACAAAGATCTTAGACCAAAGCATTATTAAAAACTGAGCAATGTATTATGCAGAGCTTATATCAAAGTATTACATAATACACAGTGTTTAAACCAAAGTATTACCCATAGTTTAAAACAACACATTTCGAAGGGCTTAAATTCAAGCATAATGCAAAGCTTTAATCAAAGCATTGCACAGTTTAAATCAATCTAAAAAATATCTATTATCTTGCCATGTCCATTCTCAAACATTCATACATACATCATATAATACTCATATATAAAATAAAGCATGCTTTTAAAGAAAAGAATGAATATTAAAATATAAAGAGCGAGCTATAAACTCAAACACTATTAAACATCCAGCATAACAGCATTAGACTCTGCATGTTAGCTTTCTTGTTAAGGATATGCTCTGTGTTTACTTTTGTTTAAGCTACAACTTGTGAACTGGACATCATAGCATATATACTTGTATTTTATGAGTCATAATAACTTTGACTTAACGTGTACTATAGGTTCCAAAATAAATATTTAGAATACATGAAATGCACCAAGTCAAGTCAGTGGAATGAACTTTACATGTACAAGTCATATTTATATTAACTAATATACTATATATATATAGAATTTTCCCAGACACGATGAGCTTTTTTTCCACAATCAAATTTGGTTAACTAAGAATGTAATGTTTTTCTTTCAATCATGAGACAAATTATACTTTTATTAAAACTCACATTTTTAGATTTAGCAGAATCATCATGTCATATAAGCACTTGAAACCAAACAGTACCACAAATCAGAAATCAAAGAATGTCTCAAAGCAAAACTGATGAGTATCATATACCACAAAATAAAAGTATTTTAAAAGCCCAAGAAAAAAGTAACACATACCTGACCAGAGTACTACATACCCTCAAATCACTTCAAGAGTACCACAAACCACCAAAAATTTACAGAACAATAAATCAACACAAGAGTCAACAAGAGTACTAAATACGACCACAGGATTACCATAAACCATCAAAAAAGTACCACAAACTACCACAAGTGTACAACAAACCAATAAAAGAGTACAACAAACAACTAAAAGAGTACAACAAACCTCTAAAAGAGTACAACTAACCATTACAAAGAGTACAACAAACCACTAAAATAGTACAACAAACCACTAAAAGAGTACAACAAACCACTAAAAGAGTACAACAAACCACTAAAAGAGTACATCAAACCACTAAAAGAGTACAACAAACCAATAAAAGAGTACAACAAACCACTTAAAGAGTACAACAAACCACTAAAAGAGTACAACAAACCACCACAAAGAGTACAACAAACCACTAAAAGAGTACAACAAACCACTAAAAGAGTACAACAAACCACTAAAAGAGTACAACAAACCACCACAAAGAGTACAAGAAACCACTAAAAGAGTACAATAAACCACTAAAAGAGTACAACAAACCACAAAGAGTCAACAAGAGTACTAAATACGACCACAGGATTACCATAAACTAGCAATAGAGTACCACAAACAACCACAAGTGTACAACAAACCACCACAAGACTACCACAAACCACCACAAGTGTACAACAAACCACCACAAGATTACCACAAACTACCAAAAGAGTACCACAAACCACCACAAGAGTACCATAAACCACCACAAGAGTACAACAAACCACTAAAAGAGTACCACAAACCACCACAAGAGTACCATAAACCACCACAAGAGTACAACAAACCACTAAAAGATTACCACAAACCACCACAAGAGTACCATAAACCACCACAAGAGTAAAAAAACACACTAAAAGAGTACCACAAACCACCACAAGAGTACCATAAACCACCACAAGAGTACAACAAACCACTAAAAGAGTACCACAAACCACCACAAGAGTACCATAAACCACACTACATTCTTTTATTTCCCAATTCAGAGTTTACTAGCTGAATGCTGCCGAATTGGTACTCAATATTGAATGAATGAGAGTGAATGTGTTAGCTATATGGAAGTTACAATGTATATGTATTTATTTCATGTCTTAATGTATTAATTCATGTTGTTATTTTAATATGTTTGTATATAGGCATTACGTCATTGACCCAAATACTCGACCCCTCGCTTAAACCCCACCCCGCTTACCCCCCCCCTCTTTCGCGCCCCCGCCACCTCCTTACCTTCCCTTCACTTATCGAACTTACGAGTAAGCAGCGGCAGATTAGGTAATCCTTTTGAGACGCTAGCTCCCAACGAATTGACCAGAGAAATCTTTCCACACGTATATAACACTTCTCGGGGAAGTCCGACCACTGGCCACTTGACATAGGGATATTAAGTCTACTGTAGGGAAGATAAATCATTCTCCCTCTCTTTGTTCCCCTACCACCCAGGTTGTTGGCTGTATTAATTACACACCCCCACCCCCGCATACCCCCCTTCTTCTTCTATTGAGTCATCCCTTTATACTGAGATATTTTCGAACTAGCAAATCGAAATCAGATCTAAATCTAAATTAAACGAGTTAACCAACCAAATTGAGAGCGATCACGTGATGTTGGTCCCACGGACGCTACGCAAACTTAGGAGTTAGTTTAGTCTTGGTTTGGCTCTTGACGCATACACTTCAGCCTAAAACCACTTGTACATTTCGTCTCGGATATTAGAACCCTTCAGCCTGAAAACACCTGTACATTCGACTAGTAATAGATTTTTCCTAGTGTAGCTTATAGCCCTACCTAAAGCTTAAAGTATGACACAAAACTAAGAGCATTGGAGGGGGCTTATAGCACTGCCTAAAACTTTAAGCATGACTCTGCTCTAAGCACATTTAAGAAAGCTTATAAACTTTACAGTAAGTTTACAACCATTACACACTGCTTAAGGCTTTACACAAAGTTTAAAGCATTAAAAAGAGGTTTAAAGCATAGGAAGAACTTCTATCTAATCATTATACAGAGCTGAAATTAAAGCTCTATAAATGTTAAAATCAATACACAAAGCTGAAATTAAAGCTCTATAAATGTTAAAATCAATACACAAAGCTGAAATAAAAGTTTTATAAATGTTAAAATCAATACACAAAGCTGAAATTAAAGCTTTATAAATATTAAAATCAATACACAAAGCTGAAATTAAAGCTCTATAAATATTAAAATCAATACACAAAGCTGAAATTAAAGCTCTATAAATGGTAAAATCAATACACAATTAAAGCTGAAATAAAAGATTTATAAATCTTAAAATCAATACACAAACCTGAAATGAAAGCTTTATAAATCTTAAAATCAATACACAAGCTGAAATTAAAGCTCTATAAATGTTAAAATCAATACACAAAGCTGAAATAAAAGTTTTATAAATGTTAAAATCAATACACAAAGCTGAAATTAAAGCTTTATAAATATTAAAATCAATACACAATGCTGAAATTAAAGCTCTATAAATATTAAAATCAATACACAAAGCTGAAATTAAAGCTCTATAAATATTAAAATCAATACACAAAGCTGAAATTAAAGCTCTATAAATGTTAAAATCAATACACAATTAAAGCTGAAATGAAAGATTTATAAATCTTAAAATCAATATACAAAGCTGAAATAAAAGCTCTATAAATGTTAAAATCAATAGGCCTACAAAAAGCTGAAATGAAAGTTTTATAAATGTTAAAATCAATACACAAAGCTGAAACTAAAGGTTTATAAATGTTAAAATCGATACACAAAGATAAAATTAAAGGCTCTATAAATGTTAAAATCAATACACAAAGTTGAAATGAAAGTTTTATAAATGTTAAAATCAATACACAAAGCTGAAACTAAAAGCTTTATAAATGTTAAAATCAATACATAAAGCTGAAATTAAAGCTCTATAAATGTTAAAATCAATACACAAAGCTGAAATAAAAGCCTTATAAATGTTATAATCAATACAAAAAGCTGAAATTAAAGCTCCATAAATGTTAAAATCAATACACAAAGCTGAAATAAAAGTTTTACAATTGTTAAAATCGATACACAAAGCTAAAATTAAAGGCTCTATAAATGTTAAAATCAATACACAAAGTTGAAATGAAAGTTTTATAAATGTTAAAATCAATACACAAAGCTGAAACTAAAAGCTTTATAAATGTTAAAATCAATACATAAAGCTGAAATTAAAGCTCTATAAATGTTAAAATCAATAGGCCTACACAAAGCTGAAATGAAAGTTTTATAAATGTTAAAATCAATACACAAAGCTGAAATTAAAGCGTGATAAATGTTAAAATCAATACACAAAGCTGAAATTAAAAGTTCATAAATAATAAAATCAATACACAAAGCTGAAATTAAAGCCTTATAAATGTTATAATCAATACAAAAAGCTGAAATTAAAGCTCCATAAATGTTAAAATCAATACACAAAGCTGAAATAAAAGATTTATAAAAGTTAAAATCATTAAACTAAGCTGAAATTAAAGGTTTATAAATGTTAAAATCAATACACAAAGCTAAAATTAAAGCTTTATAAATGTTAAAATCAATACACAAAGCTGAAATTAAAGCTCTATAAATGTTAAAATCAATAGGCCTACACAAAGCTGAAATGAAAGTTTTATAAATGTTAAAATCGATACACAAAGCTAAAATTAAAGGCTCTATAAATGTTAAAATCAATACACAAAGTTGAAATGAAAGTTTTATAAATGTTAAAATCAATACACAAAGCTGAAACTAAAAGCTTTATAAATGTTAAAATCAATACACAAAGTTGAAATAAAAGCTTTATAAATGTTAAAATCAATACACAAAGCTGAAATTAAAGCGTGATAAATGTTAAAATCAATACACAAAGCTGAAATTAAAGATTTATAAATGTTAAAATCAATACACAAAGCTGAAGTAAAAGTTCATAAATGTTAAAATCAATACACAAACCTGAAATTAAAGCCTTATAAATGTTAAAATCAATACGTAAAGCTGAAATTAAAGCTCTATAAATGTTAAAATCAATACACAAAACTGAAATAAAAGATGTATAAATGTTAAAATCATTAAACTAAGCTGAAATTAAAGGTTTATAAATGTTAAAATCAATACACAAAGTTGAAATAAAAGCTTTATAAATGTTAAAATCAATACACAAAGCTGAAAGTAAAGCTCTATAAATGTTAAAATCAATACACAAAGCTGAAATTAAAAGCTTTATAAATGTTAAAATCAAAACACAAAGCTGAAATTAAAAGCTTTATAAATGTTAAAATCAATATACAAAGCTGAAATGAAAGCTCTATAAATGTTAAAATCAATACACAAAGCTGAAATCAAAAGCTTTATAAATGTTAAAATCAATACACAAAGCTGAAATAAAAATATTATACAGAACTTTAATCAGTGGTTCTGAAACTGATTTCTTTCCTGGAGGTGTCTCAGAAATTCCTTTTAAATCTTGCAGACCCTTTCAGAACCACTGGCCTATATAAAGCATTAAACAGAGTCTAAAGGGTCAAAAACAGAAAAATGCATTTAAAAATTACCTTTAATCAATAAATATTGTGTCTTTTATTTGCCAGGATTGAGAATGGGAGGCAAATCTGTAACCAGTCTGTCCACAACAAGTTAAGTCTATGCTCCTTTTTGGCTAGATGTTTGGCTGGTGAAGATCCAAAATGTCTTTTAAGTTGTTGTAAGGGCCCTAACTTTCATTAAGCCTTAATTAAAACTATTTAAATTGAAAAGTTCAGAAAAAGCAATGTACCTTTTCACAAATTCTTGAGTTGTTGTAAAGATGTTATACTCCATCCTTGTACATATTTTACTGTTCAAGTTTTATTTGTGTAAGGGGTGGGAGTAGGATAATGGTGGTAAGGAAGGGGGAAAAGGGTGATCGTGGTCTGTGCAACCTTGGCCTAACCGAACCCAAGGTGACTGTCGCAGTCTAAGGCTTTAGCTACACTAACCTAAATACAATAAACAGCTACTACTGGCTAACTAAAAACAGCACAACACAAGAGTATGACACTTAAAAGAAACAAAGATATAGAAACAAAGGCCGAAGTAACACTATAAAATGTATAACTTTATTCACATAAAAATACTCTAAATCTAACTTCAAGGAAACAATTACAAAAAAAAAAAAAAAATCCGAATCAGTCCAACTGAAGCCCTAACTTAAACTAAAAATAGACTCTCACTAAACTTACAAACCATAAAGTTTCAACTGTCTAAAAAACATATTTTACATCCTACTAAAAAAACTTTTTATATCCTACTGAAAAACATATTTTATATCTTACTGAAAAACATATTTTATATCCTACTGAAAACCCAACCAGAACTTGGCTTAGCACTAGCAGCCAAACCTTGGAACTAGAAAAAGATGACCACTGGACACTAAGTCCACTCAAAGGTCAAAACAGGGAAGCACACAGCTTCATAGAGGGGCCCACAGCCTTGTTTAGTACACAGCTAACCCTCACAACTACACATAGCGAAAAGCTCTACTCAATTCAGCCCTTCTTCACAAAACTGGCTGGCGGAAATAGACAAAAAACATAGAAGAGAATAAAAAATTAAACCTGGACACTGTTGCCATCTTAAAACGGTTACAGACCCTTACATTTGTGATGTAGCATATAGATGAGATAACTCTTTGTGAATAAATATCTACAGACATTTACAGTTTACAGACATACATGATTCCTCCAATAAATATTTAACTACTGGTATATATCTCATAACATTTGTTTAAGTGTTATTTATATCATTATACTCAGTAATTAAATGTCTGTAAGATATTTTAGGATGTTTTCTAGTATCATTTTATGCTGACAAACTTTTTAAATGCATAGTAAATGTCTCCAATATTTTGAATATATTTATTTTAATGCACTGTTTATGTTATTGTCAGATCTGTACATTTATTTTTCATTCTAGAATTTTTTTATGTAGTTTTAATTTTAGTGTAATTTATTTGAGAATAGTTTAAAAACATTTTTATAATTTAGAAATAGATTGTTAGCCTATATTATGAAGTTTAATATTCTGTCTTTAAATTTATGTTTTCATTTATTCATGCTTCATGCATTTCGCTTCTAAGTTTGAGTGTATGTTGTATCAAAATAAAACCAATTTTGTTACCCATATTTTGTGTTAAAAAATTTAAAATATTTTAGTAGATGGATTTGGGCTACAGGTATTTCAAGTAAAAAAAAACTATTATATTTTGGATACTATGAATATTATTTTAGATGTTTTAGACTGGATGAAAGTGTTTACAGTCAACAAAGAGTGTGCAGAAAGCTTAGCAGTACAAAAATTGAACAAAGTATTCAAAATAATCAATACAATTAGCATAAAGCAAGATATTCAATAGGCTATAAAATACAATGCACTAAAAAAGAATATGTCTTGGTTTTTAAAGGAAAAAAAAGCCTTTGACCGATGTGAAGGCATGAAACAAGAATTACAACAGTTACAAGATCAAGGTCATATAAAAAGTTAAGTTTTCAGAATGGGTAACACCAGTTGAAACCTTTTCTAGAACAGGACTATTCCACTAGACTATGTGGTCATTGTAAAGTTACTGTAAACAAAGCCATCATGTAGTACTTAATTCCAAGACTTGAAGAAATATCTGTTAGTTATAAAGTAATCACACATGCCATTATGCATAATTCAATGCCATTATAATGTGAGGTATTCATAAAGTAACTGTAAACAAAGCCATTATGCATGACTCAATGCCATTAGAATATGTGGTGATTATAAAGAAGTAACTGTAACAAAGCCATTATGCATGACTCAATGCCATTAGAATATGTGGTGATTATAAAGTAACTGCAAACAAATCCATTATGCATGATTCAATGCTATTAGAATATGTGGTGATTATAAAGTAACTGTAAACAAAACCATTATGCAGGACTGAATGCCATTAGAATATGTGGTGATTAGAAAGTATCTGTAAACAAAGCCATTATGCATGACTCAATGCCCATAGAATATGTGGTGATTATAAAGTAACTGTAAACAAAGCCATTATGCAAGACTGAATGCCATTAGAATATGTGCTAATTATAAAGTAACTTTAAACAAAGCTATTATGCATGACTCAATGCCAATAGAATATGTGGTGATTATAAAGTATATGCAAACAAAGCCATTATGCATGACTCAATGCAATTAGAATATGTGGTGATTATAAAGTATCTGTAAACAAAGCCATTATGCAGGACTGAATGCCATTAGAATATGTGGTGATTAGAAAGTATCTGTAAGCAAAGCCATTATGCATGACTCAATGCCATTAAAATATGTGGTGATTATAAAGTTACTGTAAACAAATCCATTATGCATGACTCAATGCCCATAGAATATGTGGTGATTATAAAGTAACTGTAAACAAAGCCATTATGCATGACTCAATGCCCATAGAATATGTGGTGATTATAAAGTAACTGTAAACAAAGCCATTATGCATGACTCAATGCCATTAGAATATGTGCTGATTATAAAGTAACTGTAAACAAAGCCATTTTGCATGACTCAATGCCATTAGAATATGTGCTAATTATAAAGTAACTTTAAACAAAGCCATTATGCAGGACTGAATGCCATTAGAATATGTGGTGATTAGAAAGTATCTGTAAACAAAGCCATTATGCATGACTCATTGCCATTAGAATATGTGGTGATTATAAAGTAACTGTAAACAAAGCCATTATGCATGACTCAATGCCATTAGAATATGCGGTGATTATAAAGTATCTGTAAACAATGTCACAGTTCTGCAAGTAACTTTGACTTTTAGCACACGTAAATAGATAGTGGTATAGAACTAGAACCATAGAATAGTTTAAGTTTAGGTTAGGAAGTAGGAGAACAGTCTGACGCTATTGTCTTCTCCCTATCTTATGCAATTGAAACACCCCCGCCACTCTTCCTCACCTCTTCTTTAACTTTCACTACACTCTTCTAATTCCCAATTCAGAGTTTACTAATTAATACGACCAGATTGGTACTACACCCTGAATGAATGAGTGTGAATGTGTTAGTTAATGAAGTTACAATGTATATATTTTATCCTGTGTTATTTTAATGTATTTATATCATGTCTAAACTATTAATTCATGTCGTATTTTAATGTGCTTGTGTAGTAAATATTCATCCATACCTATAAAACCCCTTTGTACACACCCCTACCCACCCCCGCTAACCCCCTTATCTCCCCTTCTCCTACCACTCACGAGCGGCAACTCGTTAGCTAATAACCTTGAGACGGTCTCTCCTTAGAATCGACCAGGGGGAAGGCTTTCGCACCTACATACTATTCCTCGTCCGAATCCCCCCACTTGACATTGCCATCGTAAAATTCTTGCAAGGGAGATAAATCGCTTCCCCCACTCAGCATGACGTCTGTATCAATTGCCTTTCATCCCAAACCCCACCCGCAGTTTTGGCTGTATAATTGTTCACCTACCCCCATTCCATTTTGGCTCCAATAAGTCTTTTCTTTATGCAAATATATGTTCGAACTGACCAATGGGAGTCATATGTAATTAAATGTAATTAAGGGCCAGCCAACCAAATTGAGCGCGATCACGTGACTCAAGACTCGAGAACGCTATCTCACAAACTTAGTTTTAGTCTAGGGTTGGCCGTCAACTTGGAAGTACATATACGATTTTAGTCTAGATTCTGGCCTTCAGCCTAAAATACTTGTACACTCGCCTCTTATATAATATCACTCCGCATTTTTGGATATCGATGTTTAGCCAGCAATCGTATTTTCATCAGTATAGTTGTGTACCCTAACGTTGGATTACATAACACTACCATTAACTAAGTGTTAGCCATTCCTGTGCAAATTCATATGTATATATCTCACCATTGGATATTTGAAACGTAAATAAACACCTGAACTGTAACCAGCGACTTGCTTGCTTACCAATTAGAACTGTCTGTTGTGTGTGCATTTAACATCATTTAACGAGCCGGAGAGGACAAATAAATATTCCAGGTCAACTACAGCATCGGCACCTCATACCCCCACGACAACCAGCCACCATTACCCCCACTCACCCACAACCCCGCACCCCTCTCAGTGTCCACATCGTGACAAACAAAGCCATTATGCAGGACTGAATGCCATTAGAATATGTGGTGATTAGAAAGTATATGTAAACAAAGCCATTATGCAAGACTCAATGCCATTAAAATATGTGGTGATTATAAAGTTACTGTAAACAAAGCCATTATGCATGACTCAATGCCCATAGAATATTATGTGGTGATTATAAAGTAACTGCAAACAAATCCATTATGCATGATTCAATGCTATTAGAATATGTGGTGATTATAAAGTAACTGTAAACAAAACCATTATGCAGGACTGAATGCCATTAGAATATGTGGTGATTAGAAAGTATCTGTAAACAAAGCCATTATGCATGACTCAATGCCATTAGAATATGTAGTGATTATAAAGTAACTGTAAACAAAGCCATTATGCATGACTCAATGCCATTAGAATATGAGGTGATTATAAAGTAACTTTTGTTACGTATGTCGGTCATAGAGGAATGACGTACTAGGGCATTGACCTCTTAACAAGTACGTATTAGAGTCCAAGGTTTGACCTTTATGCCCCGAGGGCAGTTTAAATAAAATAATTCGTCCAACCCCGTGGAAATTGAAGGTTACTCTGGATCGCAGTATAATGTAGAGCACAAGTGCGTATTAGGACCCTGTAGAATCTTCGATAATAGTTTTCTTTGTAAAGTCAATACCTCCTTAAAGTTAGTTCAGTTTGAAATTTTGTAGAGAGAAGTCGCTATATTGATACTTGTATATTTTATGCCATTTAATGAAACTCTTATGTTGCCATTAGTTGATGCATTTATTTAAAGTTTATATTGAGTCTACAAATTAAATAAAATTGTTTATTCAACAACTGGAGTTGTTTGATCTATCATTGTTGAAAGAAAGGTGTAGAAGATAATTATACCGAATATAACTACATTACTGCATAGACCTGTCAGTCAAGGAACCCCTAGCTTGGACTTCAGAGCAGAATCTAGAGACTTCTAATAAAGATACAACTATACATTGAATCCGATTTAACGAGTCGTAATAATAGTCATCATAGTGACAGTCCATAACACTTTAAACAAAGCCATTATGCATGACTCAATGCCATTAGAATATGTAGTGATTATAAAGTAACTGTAAACAAAGCCATTATGCATGACTCAATGCCATTAGAATATGTGGTGATTAGAAAGTATCTGTAAACAAAGCCATTATGCATGACTCAATGCCATTAGAATATGTTGTGATTATAAAGTATCTGTAAACAAAGCCATTATGCAGGACTGAATGCCATTAGAATATGTGGTGATTATATAGTATCTGTAAACATTGCCATTAGGCAGGACTCAATGCCAAGACTTAAAGAAATGTGTGCAAGGCTTTCCAAGGATAATAAATTTTCCAGAATAGATCTTACCCATAATTACACTTAAATTGAATTAGATTCTTATTCAAGAGCTCTAACCACAATTAACACTCATTGTCGAGTGTTTCAATAAAAGCAACTGCTTTGGAATTTTGCATTTCCTGCGTTTTTTTTAAATGGTGATTTACATCAACAGCATATAACTACTGGTATAGCCAATGACTCTTCAGGACATATTTTGAATCTGTAAGAAGAGGGAATTGACCACATAGATATACAATAGATAATTAAAGTAGAGGTAAATTTCCATCGTTATTGACTAAATGCAAGCAGCCAGAACCTGAGAAAATAGAAGCTATACATGATACTCCAGAACCCCAGAATATCTCATGGTATCTGTCATAAAAAAATGTCTTAATAATTTTGAGCTTAAAAAAACTTCTTGGCTCTAGCTCGTAATGCATCACTAAGAAATATACCATTCTGTCAGAGATGCATCTCCAAAACATCCTAATACCCATGCTTCAAGGTCATTAAATGCAGCAGAGCAAAATTACTTACAGAATGATTGCAAAGCTCTTGCATATATTTTTGAAGCAACCAGATTCAACGTTAAATTTCTAATGGCTCACCGGGTCCCACGGCGTTCCCAGACAATCCACTGAGCATGCAAACACACATTACAACAGCCCAAACAAATGTAAATTGTCATGGATTACTAGTGATGGATTATATTTTCATATTTTTTGCTCAAGAAATTAATGTGCATGTAACCAGGTAGTTGTGGATTCGACTCGGTTACACGTGTGGTGGAGGTTTCAACTCACACCCTTGGCTTCGTTGGTCTGGAGGTATCTCTTGAAGTCGGATGGCAGTCTCTACTGTACTTTTGCAAATTTATATTTGACACCTTTCCTTAGACGTGGCTTCGTAAACGTCTAAGTCTAACAAACAATGTCACGTTCTAACCAAACAGTAATTAACGCTGTTGTCTTATGATAGAAAACTGTATGAATTTATTCAATGGTAGCGGAAAGTGGCTAGCAATAATAATACAATGATGAAGGTAAACTATTAGCAGATGCAGACGATTCATCAACAAAATGCAAAACTTAATGACTAAAGTGGCATATAAATTGGTGGATCAAACAATCCGGGTAGAACAATATTTACACTAGCTAGATCTGACTTCTAACTAAAATGAAAGAGTGTCTTCTTATGAGACTGGCGCTAGGACTAAATTTACAGCGAACAGTTTCAACTTTTAGAGCGGGCAGGAAGAGGGGGAGTGTAAACTATACCAATGGTTTGACACGTGGTACTAAATTTTGAGATCAACAGGGGGGATCTCCCTGGTCTTAGAAAGTCGCCCAATTATGGGCCATTTGCTGAAGGCCAGAGCTATGCATAAAAATGTCAATGTCCACCGTTGGCGATCAGAAAAAATGATATCAACTGGAATTACATTTCCTAAAACAGTGAGATAAGGTGGGTGGAAAAAGGGGGGGGGGCGAGGGGGCGCGATATTCACGAGACTATGTGACCCTTAATTGCAATCTGGACAATGGTCGTTAAATTCGTACGCCACTCAAAGTTGGAGGGAGATGATTCCTATCTTAACAGGTAAGGGGGGATAACCACGACGCGTGTGGAAAAGGTGACACAGGAAGGTGGGGGAGGGGGATGGGCGGTATAGTATTATTTTTCTTGGCCGGGAAACCCCACTATGTGGGCCAACAATAATATAATAACATTTACAAACAGCATTTATATTTTTAAACTTCCCCTCTCTCTCTCTCTCTCTCTCTCTCTCTCTCTCTCTCTCTCTCTCTCTCTCTCTCTCTCTCTCTCTCTCTCTCTCTCTCTCTCTCTCTCTTACGCTTAATCAAAATAATGTACATATATTCCTAATCCGTACATGGTTGTGATGCTAATACATTCGTTATAATCATTGGCAGTTATAAAATTCGGCCTATGTGACGACCGATTGTTGAAGCGACCTTAAATTTTGAGTGGTTTAAAAAAAATGTATTCCTTTAAAAAGGAATGCTTAGATGAGAGCTAGTAATGCTAAAAAATAATATATTGAGTTATCTAGCATACAAGGGAAATATATTGTGACACAATGACATGGTAAATATATTCATGCGTATGAAAATTCCATTCCTTACAGGAACAATGCATTGTAGCATTATGTTGCTCTAAGTATTGAATCTTTTTCCTGATGAAGAAATATTAATGTAAAATGTTTTTACATAACAACTTTGAGAGTATAATCGAAGATAATATACTTGAGAAGTATATTTTTTTTAATCAAAAGTGCAAAATGTGAGAAATTATTTTGATTTGTGTGAATACCGATATGTATTATCATGAATTATGCTACCATGATTCAAGTAGGTTTTTTTAATCATTATTGCGAATAATTGTTTATTAAAGTTAAGAAGATAACTATTCAAACATCTGTAAATAATATAAGTCATTGATGCATTTGGACAAATTGTACTTTATCCAATTTTATATATGGAGAAGAAGAGTGTCAATATCATCATAAATGACATTGTATAAGTAATATTGACATGAGAATCTTAAGTATTGAGATACAATTGTTGCGTTAGCATGTGATGGTCATAACATGTTATAGATTGTTCTAACTATGACATCACAAAAAGTGACAGTTGACAAAGAGACTGGTAAATAAAGTCAAGAACAACATGGTATAGGATCCAAACTCTGTACCATTGACATCTACTTGAAAGCTGGAATGTCAAAGATAATTTTATGGTAGATTATTGATTTGCAGCCTTTTGATAAAAGCTCAGACATTTGATGAATAGGTAATACTCTACTTCAAGTGTTAGCCAGTAAATTCATCACAGTATACAACTTATTTTGCTGGAATGGTAAGTTGAATACATGGGATGCCACATCAATAGTCACTTCTATCAAATATTTCTATAGGAATCAATCTTGACTTTTATAAAATGATTATGTTAACTTCTAGTGACGCCTTTTGGCAGATTAAATAGCATTGCAGCACAGTTAAAGATTGTTTCACACTTTGTGAAGCATCAATCTGATGCACATCATGAAGATTTGAAAATTTCTGATTTAAGGAAGAAAAGGAACTTGTTGAAAGCAGAGGAAACTTTTATTAGAATTGCCTACACAATTGTTTTTCTATCTTCCACTAAAAGCTAACAGTTTTGAGAATTGGCAGATATTTCTGAATGTGATTTAGTTGCCTTTTTTAAAAAAAAACTCTGAACAAAGTGTCTTTGTTATTTAGGTCATTTTGCAATTCAATCAAACATTTCAAATTATGGTATTTTATTATAATACTTTTGAATGGAGAAGGATAACGACATTAGTGCTATTTTAAAGTATTGTTTAAAAAAGTTAAATAATCAGCTATTCCATAGCACACTGGATGGAATTTGAATGTTGTGTAATCTTAGTTTAATTAAACAATGGCATCAAAAATTAGGTTGGATACCACTGGAAGCATATCCTCTTGCACAATGAATACTGAACTTGACAAAATCTTTCGAGAAGTGTAATTTAATATAAACAACATGGAGTTTCATTAAAATATCATGTTTGCAAATTGGGAAAAGAGTTCCAGAAAATAAAATTGTGGAATTGTCTGCATTTAACTTGGCTGCTAAATACAATTACGAATTTGTTATTGCTCACACCAGTTCACTTTAGTTAAAGTACCAACATTTTATTCAGGAGAAACAAGTTATTTGGCAGTTCAATGACTTCCAATTGTTAGTCTAAAAAATAAATCAGAGGCAAACTAATAAACAGCTTTTCAGATATGGTAAATTAGGTATTTGAATTATCATTTTGCAGAGAAAGTCAAATTGTTTGATATCGAAGGAACATTTTTAGCTGCCAGTGTAGTTTGCAAGCTTGGTTTCATTCTAATAAACAGAAAAACAAATTCAGGCATTATCTACAGTTGGAACCAGTGTTCCCACTAAGCTGTGTGTATGCATGCATACACAAGTCACAGAGCCTATGCACTATGCACACACTTAACAACAGATTGCACAAATGTATGTCTCTGTTTCAACAATTTCTTCAAGGTCTTATCAGCTGCAGCTGTTTTCTTACAATTCCCAAACGTCATTGCCATTGGTTTTACAGTTCTATTTGATTTGTAAAGCAATTTAACTGATTATCTACAGATTACTTAAATATCTCAGAACAAAATAAAGAAAATAAATGTAAAACTTTCAATTTACCTTGCTAGTGGCAGCCATCATCACACCTAGCAAGAAACTGTGACACCAGTAAACCGCTTTGACAGTGTAGTTTATCCATACAGAGTAGTGTATCCATACAGAGTAGTTTATCCTTACAGAGTAGTTTATCCATACAGAGTTGTTTATCCATACAGAGTAGTTTGTCCATAAAGAGTAGTTTATCCGTACAGAGTAGTTTATCCTTACAGAGTATGGTAGTTTATCGATACAGAGTAGTTAATCCATATAGAGTAGTTTATCCGTACAGAGTAGTTTATCCTTACAAAGTAGTTTATCCTTACAGAGTAGTTTATCCTTACAGAGTATGGTAGTTTATTGATACAGAGTAGTTTATCCATACAGAGTAGTTTATCCATACAGAGTAGTTTATCCATACATAGTAGTTTATCCGTACAGAGTAGTTTCTCCTTACATAGTAGTTTATCCTTACAGAGTATGGTAGTTTATCCTACAGAGTAGTTTATTTATACAGAGTATTTTATCCATACAAAGTAGTTTATCCATACAGAGTAGTTTATCCATACAGAGTAGTTTATCCGTACAGAGTAGTTTATCCATACAGAGTAGTTTATCCATACAAAGTAGTTTATCCGTACAGAGTAGTCTATCCATACAGAGTAGTTTATCCTTACAAAGTAGTTTATCCTTACAGAGTATTGTAGTTTATCGATACAGAGTAGTTAATCCATACAGAGTAGTTTATCCGTACAGAGTAGTTTATCCTTAGAGAGTAGTTTATCCATACATACTAGTTTATCCATACAGAGTAGTTTATCCTTACAGAGTAGTTTATCCATACAGAGTAGTTTATCCGTACAGAGTAGTTTATCCATACAGAGTAGTTTATCCTTACAGAGTAGTTTATCGTTACAGAGTATGGTAGTTTATCGATACAGAGTAGTTTAGCATACAGAGTAGTCTATCCGTACAGAGTAGTTTATCCTCACAGAGTAGTGTCCTTACAGAGTAGTTTATCCATACAGAGTAGTTTATCCTTACAGAGTATTATGTCCAAACAGAGTAGTTTATCCATACAGAGTAGTTTATCCTTACAGAGTATGGTAGTGTATCGATACAGAGTAGTTTAGCATACAGAGTAGTTTATCCGTACAGAGTAGTTTATCCTTACAGAGTAGTTTATCCATACAGAGTAGTTTATCCTTACAGAGTAGTTTATCCATACAGAGTAGTTTATCCGTACAGAGTAGTTTATCCATACAGATCAGATTATCCATACAGAGTAGTTTAGCCGTACAGATTAATTTATCCATACAGAGTAGTTTATCCGTACAGAGTAGTTTATCCATACAGAGTAGTTTATCCTTACAGAGTAGTTTATCCTTACAGATTATGGTAGTTTATCCTACAGAATAGTTTATTTATACAGAGTAGTTTATCCGTACAGAGTAAATTATCTGTACATAGAAGAAAAATAAGTAGTAAATTTGCTATTTCAAGTGGAGAAATGGTTAAAATACCGCCTTGATGTCCCTTAAAAAGGGAGAAAAGCAAATAATTAGTAAATGAAGAGTTCTAAGTCTGAAAAAATAACAATTCTGTTGAGTGATGTTGCAAGCAACACTTCACTATGCAGTTATGAACTAAAGAAAACAAACGTAATTCCACAGAGACTTAAAAATAGAACATATTGGTAAAAGATGCAAACTCTATGCCAGAGGTTCCAAACCCTGTGCCCGCGGGCGCCAACGATTCGTATGTGCCCGCCTCTCACTATTCGACAGAGACAGAATTTTTTTCATAAACAATATTTTAAAATATGATTTATTTTTATTCATTTGTTAGAGTTTAAATTTTTTTTTGACTGCCTAGGTTTATTAAATATGTTTGATACTTGTCCCAACTTGTCTAGCGGCGAGCCAGACTGCACTATTTACGCTAGCCTGGAACGGCTAGTGCCATTTGCACATCACACCTTGTACACGCAGAAAAACCGAAGTGAACGAATGGAACGAACGCCACGAACTGATCCGATAAACGCCGAAGGCGCCAAATCACAAGGCACATAACTCTGATTGCTTCTGCGATCATCGGCTCACTTCGGGTTTTCCGCGTGTACATGACGTGATGCGCAAAAAGCATTCCCCGCCTGGAACCGCGTTGTTGTCATTGTGATTGCTGCCCTGTTCGGGTCGCGACAGTTAGATAAGAGACATGTTCGTCAGACGAAACACGAATTAGGAGTTTTCTATAAAAAAAAAAATTAACAGGCTAAAAGCGAGGTGCGTAATTTATTGTATTCATAAGCGATGATCTATTAATAAACTATTATTATTGAGGAGATAGTTATAGTTCTTGTTCTAATATATTTATGCATAAAATGCAGAACAGACTTGCGCTATAACATTGATATTATATTGTAGTTCAATTATTTTTATTTTTATTATTTATTTTAGCCCTAAAATGAGTGGACCAAGTAAAAGACAACGAACCTATAATTTTAACACTGACTGGGAGGAATCATATTGTTTCGTTAATTTGAAAAATAAATGCGTTTGTTTGTTGTGTGGTAGTAGCATTGCAGTGCCGAAAAAACATAACGTTGAACGACACTTTCAGACAAATCATGGCACTTTTAATGTGAATTATCCTCTTAAATCTGAAGTAAGAAAGAAAAAAAATTGTAATCTAAAATCAAGTCTAACAGCACAACAGACTGTTTTCACTAGACATGTGGAAAATTCTAAAAAGGCCACCATTGCTTCTTTCAAAATATCTCACATACTCGCAAAAAAAGAAGAAACCTTTCATTGATGGTGAGTTGTTTAATAAGGATTGTTTGTTTGATGGATTTTCTAACAAACGTGAGATTGTCTCAGCAATACAAGACTTACAGTTGTCAAATGACACAGTCACAAGAAGAATACATGCAATTTCAACAGACATACAAACTCAGTTAAAAACTGACTTGGAAATATGTGACTGGTTCTCGCTACAATTTGACGAGTCAACAGATATATCATACACCGCACAGTTAGCAGTTATGGTGAGAATGGTGTTTAGTAACTTCACAGTAAAAGAGGATATGTTACAAATATTACCTATGAAAGGACAGACAAGGGGTGAGGATTTTTATAATACATTCAAAACATACGCCAAGTCAATAAATATGCCTTTGCACAAGCTGTCTGCAATAACCACTGATGGGGCGCCAGCAATGATGGGTAAAAACAAAGGATTTATTGCCCTCTGCATGAAGGATGATTCATTTTCAAACTTCATGTCCTACCATGTATTATCCACCAGGAAGCTCTGTGTTTTAAAATTTTGCCATTTGAACACTTCATGAAAATAGTTACAAAAATAATCAATTCTATTCTAGCAGCTCCTTTGCAACACCGACTTTTCAAGGCCCTGTTAGAATATACTGAAGATAAAGAACATGATCTTATTCTGCATACTGAAGTACGTTGGCTCAGTAAAGGAAAGGTTCTTACAAGATATGTGAGTTTAATTGAAGAAATAAAAACATTTATAAACGATAGAAAGGAAAATTATGATGAACTAGCTGACTCTGGCTGGCTGATTGATTTGGGATTTCTCACAGACATCATGGAAAAATTGAATTCTTTAAATTTGGAGTTGCAGGGTAAAGACAAAAGCATAGCTAAAATGATAAGCTTTGTAAAGTCATTTAAAGCTATATTGGAATTGTTGATATCACATCTGCAGATCAATTCTCTCGTGCATTTCCCACATATGAAGAGAATGCTAGGTGACAATGAATTAAATGGGACATTATTTATTAAGCATCTTCAAGAGTTAAAAAAACAGTTTGAAGAGATATTTTTGCAGTTTAAACATATTGAGCCAATAGTTTCCTTCTGTATCAATCCTTTTACTTGCCAAATAAATGTTATGGAAATAGCCGCATGTATTGCAGATTTTGTTCAAGGTAAGACAGAAGAACTAGAGTAGAAATTTTGGACCTTAAGAATGATATTTTGCTAAAATCCTTAATGTCAGAGGACTTTTGGAATACAGTGGATAGAGAAAAGTTCCCATTGTTGAAAAAAGCGGCATATAAAATTGAATCAATTTTCGGTTCGACATATTTATGCGAATCATTGTTTTCAAACATGAACTAAATGACAATTGTTACTACAGAATCATTAACCAGTAGCGAGATCCTTATGTTGATTCTAGTATCACAACAAATGAGAGAGAAGATCTTCCATAATACACCAACATCAAAGAGAATCATTTGTGGACATGACACTCAGTAATAAAGAAGGACTACTACTCAGTTTCTAAATGACTTTGGGCATTGTTGCTGAACAAACTAAACCCATATCTTTCAAGTAACAAACAAAAGATGGTATCCATCAAAGTCACCAAAATCTACTCAGATAATCTGAGTGTGAGTGGAATGAACCATTTGTTCACACAAACAGGAAAACCCTGAATGCATCATTCTGACCAAATCAAGCAATCCAAGGGGAGGTAAGATGTATCATCTTGAGACATTTTTTTTTATTTCCTGAAAGTGATGTTCCTCGAGAAGAAGTATTTATTTAAAAATGAATATACAAGAACAACAACTTTCATTTAAAAACCATGTCAGAAGATATGGACAGATAAAAAAAATGAATATACAAGAGCAACAACTTTCATTTAAAAACCATGTCAGAAGATATGGACAGATAAAAAAAATTAATATACAAGAGCAACAACTTTCATTTAAAAACCATGTCAGAAGATATGGACAGATAAAAAAAATGAATATACAAGAACAACAACTTTCATTTAAAAACCATGTCAGAAGATATGGACAGATAAAAAAAATGAATATACAAGAGCAACAACTTTCATTTAAAAACCATGTCAGAAGATATGGACAGATAAAAAAAATGAATATACAAGAACAACAACTTTCATTTAAAAACCATGTCAGAAGATATGGACAGATAAAAAAATGAATATACAAGAGCAACAACTTTCATTTAAAAACCATGTCAGAAGATATGGACAGATAAAAAAAATGAATATACAAGAGCAACAACTTTCATTTAAAAACCATGTCAGAAGATATGGACAGATAAAAAAAATGAATATACAAGAGCAACAACTTTCATTTAAAAACCATGTCAGAAGATATGGACAGATAAAAAAAATGAATATACAAGAGCTACAACTTTCATTTAAAAACCATGTCAGAAGATATGGACAGATAAAAAAAATGAATATACAAGAGCAACAACTTTCATTTAAAAACCATGTCAGAAGATATGGACAGATAAAAAAAATTGAATATACAAGAGCAACAACTTTCATTTAAAAACCATGTCAGAAGATATGGACAGATAAAAAAAATGAATATACAAGAGCAACAACTTTCATTTAAAAACCATGTCAGAAGATATGGACAGATAATAAAATTGAATATACAAGAGCAACAACTTTCATTTAAAAACCATGTCAGAAGATATGGACAGATAAAAAAATTGAATATACAAGAGCAACAACTTTCATTTAAAAACCATGTCAGAAGATATGGACAGATAAAAAAAAGTAGACTAAAAGATTAATCACAGAAATATAGTGAAACTTGTTTGTATTGTGTAGATGATTTTCTTATCAAAGGTGGTGAGCAGTAATGTATGTGAGATTGTTTCTTTAAATGTTCTCATTTATTTCATTATGTTTTTCTAAGAGTGAATGTTTAATTATAATGGTAATGGTAATGTAATGGTAATTTATATAGCGCTTCTATCCATGCTATCTTAGCATGCTCAGTGCGCTCTAGAAGACTATTAATCTGTGAGAGGTTTCACTGCTGCCGGTTAAGCGCATGTGATAACAACTCAATATTAACGTCATCTAGTCCCAAAACTCCTGTAGGGCGACAGGGATCTGCCGGTGGCGGGGCTCGAACCCGCGACGTGTCAAGTGGCTTTTTGGTTGACAGTCTGGTGAGCTAACCGCTAGGCCAGCCGGCTTTATATGCACCTATTTATATTGAATGTCAAATTATGTACACAGCTCTCTATTACAGTTTACACATTGGTAATTCAACATTTATTTAAAAGATGTTTACATTATTTGAGTTGTTGTTTTTTTTTATGAATTTTTAACTTTGGTGTGCTAAATCATTTAGGAAATCTTTCAATGAAAAAACATATTTAGAAATTAATTATTGCAATGTACAATCAATTTAATTTACAGCCCACCATAAAAAAATCAGATAAACTTCAACATAAAAAAATCAGATAAACTTCAACATAAAAAAATCAGATAAACTTCAACATAAAAAAATCAGATAAACTTCAACATAAAAAAATCAGATAAACTTCAACATAAAAAAATTAGATAAACTTCATGTTAATAGAATCAGATAAACTTCAACATAAAAAAAATCATATAAACTTCATGTTAATTGATTCAGATAAACTTCATGTTAATTGAATCAGATAAACTTCATGTTAATTGAATCAGATAAACTTCATGTTAATTGAAAGATAAACTTCATGTTAATTGAAAAGATAAACTTCATGTTAATTGAATTAGATAAACTTCATGTTGTTTGAATCATATAAACTTCATGTTAATTGAATCAGATAAACTTCATGTTAATTGAATCAGATAAACTTCATGTTAATTGAATCAGATAAACTTCATGTTAATTGAATCAGATAAACTTCATGTTAATTGAATCAGATAAATTTCATGTTAATTGAATCAGCTAAACTTCATGTTAATTGAAAAGCATCTCTTAACATTAGTTTACTGTTATTCATTACATGAAGCCCAGAAATTTAAACTTTCTTTATAAAAGTTTCAGAAAAGAGTTTTTAAAACTACGTCTTACTGGAGGGTTTTTTTTTTTAAGATATATATTATTATGTAATTTTTTAAATTTAGTTTTTTCATTTTATAATAGGTTGATAAATAGTTGTATTATTTTTCCTAAAAGTTAAAGTTGTTTATTTTAAATGTAGATATGTATTGCAATGCACTGCTTATGTTTAATGTCAATTATGTTTGTACATTGCTTTTATTTAGACTTTAGAAAATGTTTCTATTATTACTCCCTTTTTTTTTTTAAGTTGCAATGTCTGCAATCGTCAATGGTGCAAAAATTGGCTTCGATTTTTCGACCACTTTCCGTGGTCCGATCGAGCTGAAATTTGGACAGCAAATTTGTGGCGCCTAACAATACATCCTATCAAATTTCAGTTAAAACAACTTAATAATACTACACTTATGACAATATTCATTTCTTAAAAGGAAAGTATAAGAAATATTTTGATTTCGCGTTAAAAATGCCTGTGAAACGTTTTATACTTTTTCGGCGCAAAGCTAGAAAAAAAAATTATGCGCTAAGGTTATTTTTAGAACAATTCATACGGAGTAAGGATATATTTTTGAGATTTGCGACACAGATATTTTTCTGTACGTTTCATTTGCAGTAGTCAATCAATTATTTAATTACATGATGGTAAACTTAGTTTGCAAATAAAGGGAGTATAATAAAAACTTCGTTTTTACGGTTTTCTTGTTTTTACTCCCTTTATTTTAAGTTGCAATGTCTGCAATCGTCAATGGTGCAAAAATTGGCTTCGATTTTTCAACCACTTCCCGTGGTCCGATCGAGCTGAAATTTGGACAGCAAATTTGTGGCGCCTAACAATACATCCTATCAAATTTTCAGTTTAAACAACTTAATAATACAACACTTATGACAATATTTATTTCTTAAAAGGAAAGTATAAGAAATATTTTGATTTCGCGTTAAAAATGCCTGTGAAACTTTTTATACTTTTTCGGCGCAAAGCTAGAATAAAAAATATGCGCTAGGATTATTTTTAGAACAATTCATACTGAGTATGGAGATATTTTTGAGATTTGCGACACAGATATTTTTTCTGTACGTTTCAATTGCAGAAGTCTATCAATTATTTAATTACATGATGGTAAACTTAGTTTGCAAATAAAGGGAGTATAATAAAAACTTCGTTTTTATGGTTTTCTTGTTACTCCCTTTATTTTCTGTTGCAATGTCTGCAATCGTGGTGCAAAACTTTGCTTCGATTTTTCGACCACTTTCCGTGGTCCGATCGAGCTGAAATTTGGACAGCAAATTTGTGGCGCCTAACAATACATCCTATCAAATTTCAGTTAAAACAACTTAATAATACTACACTTATGACAATATTCATTTCTTAAAAGGAAAGTATAAGAAATATTTTGATTTCGCGTAAAAAATGCCTGTGAAACGTTTTATACTTTTTCGGCGCAAAGCTAGAAAAAAAAATTATGCGCTAAGGTTATTTTTAGAACAATTCATACGGAGTAAGGATATATTTTTGAGATTTGCGACACAGATATTTTTCTGTACGTTTCATTTGCAGTAGTCAATCAATTATTTAATTGCATGATGGTAAACTTAGTTTGCAAATAAAGGGACTATAATGAAAACTTCGTTTTTATGGTTTTCTTGTTTATGAATTTTAATTTTGTATTTAGGATTACATTGAATAATGAGGAAATATTTGGAAATGAATTATTGGAATGTACATTCACTTTAATTCACAGGTCAACATATAATATCAGAAAACCATCTTGTCAATTGAATAGTATCTCTTAACATTTGTCTACTCTTATTAGTTAGGCCCAGAAATTAAGTTGTTTTTTTTTTAATAAAATTTTCGAATTAAATTTTTCAATGATAGATGATAGATGATTAATATTTAAAGACAATATTTATTATTAGTAGTTTTTAAGTTTAGTTTTGTGTTTTTTTATTATTTTCATAATAGGTCGATTAACTTGTATTCCCTTTCTTTAAAAAAATATCAGATAAGAGTTATGTCTTACTTGTGTGTATTGATTGTAAATAAATTTCTATACAAGCTCAATAACTGTTATTAAAGGTGTGTATGAAGTACTGTTAAGTGATGTTATAAGCAATGTTTCACTCTGTGAAGGTATGAAGCCTACAAAAGTTATTCTAAAGAGACAAGTAAATAAAGTCGAGAATATCATGGTATATCCTTAGATCCAAGCTCTATACTATTGACACAAATCATTAAATGGTTGCAGAGATATTAAAGAAGTTTATTCCTTGAAGTGAAGCCTAATGAATTGATAACAGCTGGTGAAGCTCTATTAAATAATGATTTTTTTTAACATGAAATAAGTAGCATGAAACATTACAGAATTTTATTTTCTGAAAGGGAAATGCTTTGATATATTAAATGTATACAACTTATTTTCAGGTAGGATGCAGAGGGTGCTACAAAAGTAGTCAATGCCATCACATAATTTTACAGGAAACTATATTGATTTTAATGAAGTGGTAATGTTGACTTTTGATGGTGCTTCTTTGATGTAAGATAGATTAAATTGTGTGGCAGCATGGTTAAAGTAGGATGTTTTACACTTAGTGCAACAGCAGCGTGATGCATATCAAGAAGATTTGAAGAGTTCTTACTCAGGGAAGAAAGTAAAGTTGTTGAAAGAATCTAAATCTTTCTTTAGAATAATTTTACACAATTTGTGTGTCCTTCCACTAATTGGTCACAGTAATGAAAATTAGCGGATGCCTCTGATAGTGACTCATTTTATTTTCAACCTTTGAATGAAGTGTTTTGATTATTAAAATTTCAAGCAATCAAATGAAGATATTTTATTGAAACAATTTGAAAAGAGAAGGATAATTACATTTTTTATTCATATTTCAAGGTACTGTTATAAAATGTTAAATGATCAGCAATTCTATATTATAATGGAAGTTTCAATGTTGTGTTATCTGAATTATTTTTTTTTAAATAGCATCAAAACTGAAAATTGTTATAATTGGAAGCATATCCTCAGCATATCTCTGGAGCAGTTTAATTTAATATTAACTCCGTAGGTGTTTGATGTATCATTAGCATGCAATTTTTGCAATAGTGAAATAGAATTGTTTGCATTTGATTTGAATATAATAGCATAATGCAAATATGAATTTGTTATTGTACACATCAGTTCACTAGATATAATATAAACAATATGTTCACGAGGAACAAGGTGTCATTCAGGTAAATTGTAGAATGATCATTTTGCAGACTAGGTGAAATTGAAGGAACAATGTTAGCTTGAGTGTAGATAGCAAGTTTGGTTTCAGTCTGAAAAGTTTGAAAACCAAATTCAGGCATTGTCTACATTTAGAAACAGTGTTTTGTCTAAGCTGTGTGTATATGCATGCACACATAACTCACAGAATGCATGAATGTATAATGATGCAGATTACTGGTGTCACAGTTTCTTGTTGGTCTGTTGATGGCCTCCATTGTCTCCACAAGTTAAATTTTACATTTATTTGCTTTTTTCTTTCTGATATCTGAGATTTTTAGTTCCAGACAGGAAGTTAATTTTTACAATTACGTGTTATCTGATTTTATTATTCAACTTAATGAAAGCAATCTCTACATTTGAAGCTATCAGTAGCTAATCAGTTAATTAGCTTTAAAAGTCAACTGATTTTTTTTCAATGGCAGTGAGCTGTGCAAAATGCAAGTGAAAAGCTGCAGCTGTTAAGACTAAATGGCTTGAAGAAATCGTTGAAACAGAGATGCTAAATTCTAATAATTAAAGTTCAACTGTGTATAATAGTTACTTATGATGAGGATGACTGAGTACGTTGTTTGTACTGCTGAGATGTGAAATACCACCAACGTATTTTCTATTGCAGATACAGCATGTTTTAACTAGTCAGTCTTGTGTTAGCAATCAGACAGTGTAGTTCTGTTTATGTTTGTATATATTGTATATAAAGTTCTACAGAGAAGCTCCATCAAGTTGACAAAAGCAATTTGACAAAGTCTATGTGGATAAAAGTAGAATGTCATGGTCTAAGATGCAAACTACCATTGACACAACCCATTAATTGGTGGTAGAGGCTTTACAGTATTTTATTCCTTGAAGAGTAGCCTAATGCTTTGATACAGATGTTTAAGATCAATAAAATAATGAGATATCTATCAGAAATAAGTAACAAGAAACGTTACGGAATCTTATTCCTTGAAAAGGAATGCTTTGATGA
This sequence comes from Anisus vortex, assembly GCA_949126835.1. Classification (NCBI taxonomy): domain Eukaryota; kingdom Metazoa; phylum Mollusca; class Gastropoda; family Planorbidae; genus Anisus; species Anisus vortex. The sequence goes on from OX421500.1 coordinate 24,341,451, forward strand.
GAGCTCCAAAATTGTAATGAGATATCTAGCATACAAGTAAATATATAGCATTGTGACACAATTTTGCAGCAATGAAAATTGTATTCCTTTAAATAACAATGTTGTTATGTTGTTATGTTGTTTAAAATTGTTTTAATTATTTGAATAGTATTGTATTTGATTCCAGATGAGGAATGGTTAATGTAAAATGTTTTTACATTCATTACAGCTTACACTTGTTAAGTTTATTATAAATACTTTTTCACTTTTTCACTTTGCACCTTTTGAAATTATAGTATTTTATTATAATACTTTGAAATAAAAGAATGTATTATCCTATTACAGTGTACTATTATATAAAGCTAATTGATCAGCAATTCCTAATAACAAAGGTAGTTATGATTGTTGTGTTATCTGAAACAGTTTCTTTAATAATGGCATTGAAAGTACAAATTTATATCACTCGAGGTAAACTAAACAAAATGTGACTCCAGTTCTTGGGTGACACAGTGAATTGGAGTGAAAATTTTTGTGATTAATGACAATAGTTAATACAGCATGTTATTCAATTGCAAGATCCTTATGTTTATGTTTGTGTAGTAACAAATGAAATGAGATAGAAAATCTTTCAAGATACACCAACATCAATGAGAAACATAATTTTTGAAGATGACTCAGTAATAATGAAGAAATACTCTTCAGGTCTTCAATGTGTTCCAGGCATTGTTGCTGAACAAACTGTATCCAAGTAACAAAACAAAAGACGGTATTCATCATAGTCATCAAAATCAACTCAGACAATCTGAGTGTTAGTGAACTATGCAAAACCTCAAACTGTGCAATGTCATCCAGACCAAATTAAACAATCTGATGGTAGGGGAGATTAATCATCATCAGTTCTGAATTCCAAAAATGCTCTTTCCTTAGAACAAGTTTTTAACCATGAATATCCTATACTATAATTCAAGTTAAAATTGTAGGCCCTGTATTGCGTCATCACATTTTGCACAGAGCTAACTAGCCGTCTTTTTTTAATGACGTCATCAAATTTTGCGTATTCATCTTCAATGGGCTTTATGCATAAGTATTTCCGGGTCACGTGATCAATCCAGGAAGTGTTTTTTTTTAATGGTGAAATTATAAGAAGTTTTCTTAGTGTGATCCAATTCCGACGTTAAATCTTCATAAAAGAAAACGAAACAATGCTTTCATCGATATCCACTGATAGATACAAACTTCCTTAATGCATGGCATGCCAAAAGAAGGCAAAATAACAGAGTATATTATGTTCCAAACACTTCGAAGACGAAGACTGAGACTTCCTGGTTTCAACCTTTCACTAGTTTCACTGATCACTGGCGACACTGGTAGTAGTGTAGTGGTAGGCCTAAGCGACGGTAAGTGTACTTGCCATTGATTTAGATTTTTTTTTATCTTAAGTCAATGATAAAATGATTTCATAAAATCATTCAGGCAATTTGTATGTGTGGTTAGCTAATACAACTCATTAATTGCCAATTAATGAAGACCAACGTAATGTTATTGTTATTGTTATAAAATATAATAAACGGCTTGTGGTGTAGGCCTACACTCTACACATACTTCATATAGGCCCTAGGCCTACTACATAGCCTAGCCTAGGCCTACACTACACATATTCATATTGCCCACATAATGATAATGAGTAGGCTATTTTAATTATTATTAATTATAATGCAATCCAATACGATATTTGCTATCTGCTAGGCTAATGAAAAGCTAACTAACCTCAGTTATTAGGCTAATATTTATATAATATATAATATCAATATATATATTTATAGGTTAGGCGGTCAGCCCTATATTGGCTATATTAAATTATTTAAATTAGACTTAGGCATGAGCTTAGTCTTTACTAAAGAATCTTTAGACTAAGTATGCTAAGGTAATAATTAATCCTACTACATTTAAGCCTATACACTATACTATAGTTATAGGTTAGCCTATACATAGGCTAACTATAACTCTAGGCCCTTTATGACTATATGCCTATCATATTGTAAGCCCATGTATATTTCCATAATTATATTATATATTGATTAGGCTTAGACTCTATACATATGATATGACCTGTGTAGCCTATATAACTATAGTGAGTATATTCTGTTTAGTATTAGTATTATATGCTTAGCCGCTTAGCCTAGACTAGAGCTGGGGCTAGTGCATTGCCTTGGATGAACATTAGTCACATCCCTGTGCATAGACCTATAGTTCATATTATAATTAAAAAAAGTAATCCTCATATACTCATATAAGTATAAGACCCTATAGGCCTATTATTAATAATAGGCCTATAGGCCTACATTATGGATTAGACTTAAGGCAAGCATTATTATTATTATATTAACATTAGAGCTACTATGATATGATAAAGATCTAATATATATATACATTTATAATGAATAATTGATGATATTATTATATAATAATATATTATTAGCCTCATAAATACTTACAAATATTAATATAGTTTAGGCTTAGATGTAGGCATCTCAGTCAATCGGATATAAATATTAAGAGATATACCCGGTAGGTCTATACAGGACTAATAAAAAGGCCTTCTATGTACAGAATGAATCCATTTTACATCAATTACTCTTGTTGTTAAAGTGGTACAGTAACCATAAAACAATGTTGTCACATAATTTAATAAAAGTAAATAAAGAACTGAGCAGTATTTTTGCAATTACTGTGTATTTTATACTTGTGTGTTTAACCTGAATTGATTTTTAGATAGGAAGGGGATGCACAAGAGGTTTCAATCAATTAAAATGGTTATACTGATGGGGGAATAATGGAATTAATTGGAATCATCAACCATAGAAAAATAACTGATTGTATTGAATGTTTAATTAAATTAATATTACCGGGTAATGTGTTTTTTCTTCAACCTTACATGTTAATTTTAAATGAGTACCAGTACAACTAAAATCTGGAGCATTTCATAATCATTTTCATCACATAACATTGACCCATAAGCATAATTAAATAGACATATTATGAATTTTGGTAATTTTTTTTTTCTTTTAGTGTAAAATTTGGTTGATTATGCTTATTTTGAATGGATCTAAAATTATTTACACTAATGAAATGAAATAACTAACTAAATTTTATTTACTTCCATTGCATTTCTATAAGAATAATCAACATACATATGTTCAATTTTTGGGTATGATTATATGTTTTATATTTTTATGTAATTTTATTTTATAAGTAATATATTGAAAACTATGTACTGGTACTGTAGTAAATTTTGGAAAGTGAACATTTATGATTTAGCCTAAATATTAATATGTTGTTTTATAAAAGTATTTTTTTTTCTATTTAGACTGCATGTATCAATCAATGGAAACAAAATGTCCATGGGGATCATCTAATACAAAATGATGTTAGCTGCCAGACATGAGAAAAAGTCCTGCATCAGTTGTTGACATTGACACTGCTTAATTAAAGAAAATGTAACCATGTGCTGTTGAAGGAGACTGTGTTTCAATTGCATCCAGTAAAGGATAGTCAATGATGTATTTTGCAAGGAAGATGTGCTGACATTAGCCTTTGATTCTTTAAATGTATTAAATAAAATAAAAATATTGAAAAATATTTTATGAAAATATTTTATGAATGTTTTTTAATTGTTTTGTAAGTTAAAATATAAATATATATTAATATAATTAGCAATTAAACATAAATTACAACAAAATATGTGATGAAATTAAATATAGAATTTATTTGTAGCAGTAGACTGATGTCATGTATAGAGGTGGGTTGCCTAAGTGTGCAACATATGAAATTCCTTTTCCTCTAGGATTATACTGCAGCTAAACAGTCCAACATGTACTTGCAACAAGCTGTCTTCATCCACCCTGCCTTGACATTCTGCTTCAATTACCTGTTTGCGATGGAGGGGGGGGGGGGGAAACAAGAAACATGTCATAAATAAATATATTATATTTATATATTTTTTTTATTAATTCAAGAGGCCTAAAGTAAACTAATTGTTGCACCAAATTGATCCAAAGGCCAGATGAAGCAGCATTCAACAGTTTACGTGGCCACGGCATACTATTTGATTATGTGGCCAGCCAGCACTATCCAGAACCTCCTTTACTTTACCCTATACTTATAGTTATAGTATTTTTATCTGAATTGAAGCATATTTCAAATGTTGAAGTTGAAGGAAGGAATATTCTGTTACATGAAAAAATATTAATTAACTAAAAAATATATAGGTATTACATAGCCTAGGCCTATATCTACAGAATAAAAAAAAAGTCATTTAGTTTTATATCATATTAATATATAGGTCTTTATATCCACCACACCAAAATGTTTATTGGACTTCATCCTACAATAGAATCCTACAATACTACTATAGGCCTATGTCCTATAGTCTATAAGGCTACTGGCATCAAGCTTTACATTTGTATTTTGAATAGTTTTAATTTTATATAGCATTAAAAACTGTTATAAGACTATTCAAAGCAGTGGTGCTGATAGATCTATAGCCAAACTATAGCCTCTATATATACCAGCTGCAGCATGCCAATGAATATTGACTAATTAATAATAGGCTTAATTATATGTTATCTTATGCCTATATATAGGCTAGACTATAGGATAGGACTATAATATAGTAAATGGGGGATATACTATCCTATCAATGACAATTAAATTAAACCTACAATATATCACGAAATGTGACACACAAAAAAAACACTAATCCGAAAGTCTAAATCATCATACCAGACTAAATGACTCAAATATGATGATAATAATAATATGGCTAAATAATTTCATCAAATGAAATAAAGTAAGTCCCCATAGGTCGGCCTTAAATCAGTTTATTTTCATGTAGGCTATGCCTACAATTTACTCTACTTTACACTTTAGTAAAGTCTTTACGTTAACTAAACTGTCAACTTTCTCTTCTTATCTTGTAGGCCTACAATTTTAATGGAACTTAATAAAAATAAGGAAGACAAAGTCTTAAGTCTTATTTTCATGTAGGCTATGCCTACAATTTACTTTACTTTACACTTTAGTAAAGTCTTTACGTTAACTAAACTGTCAACTTTCTCTTCTTATCTTGTACAATTTTAATGGAACTTAATAAAAATAAGGAAGACAAAGTCTTAAGTCTTATTAAAAGTAATACCTACTTTTCCTGAATTGTCGAGTAGGCCTATGCTGTTCACATTTTATTCAGACCTTTTCTTCAATGTTGCTTCCACTATTCATACATATTGTAATTATACCATTAAGGTCCATTACAAGTCGTACTTTGTAATTCTGTAGGCCTATGGCCTATACTTCGATGTCGATAGTGTCGACTGTCGCTTCGAAAGTCATCACCCAATAGGCCTAAATCTCTCCATGATTAAACAATGATTGGCTTTTAAAAGCCATGTTCATGTGGATATGTTATAATCTCACCCATGTGAAGTGTTTAAGACATATTTGCTGTTATATAATGTCTCTAAATTCAATGTTTTTAATAAGCATTGATGCAGATAAAATAGAGGCGAAAGACACCATTATTGTTATGTTTTGGGGGTATCACGTGACCAAGCTGCTATCGCTAAGGACTTGTGAATAAAGCCCATTAACTTTTTTTGAATGTTTGCTATTGTACTTTATGAATTAATAGAACAAAATATATTCACGTTTTAATTCGTGTCGTATACGAAATATAAACTTTGTAGTTGTTGCGTGCAATCTCACTATAACTGCTTGAGTAGTTAGAGTGTTATAACATACAGCTCACACTGTATTGGCTCGTAATCGTCACTTTAACACCGAAGACGAAGTGATAAATACCAAACTGTTTAATGACTGAAAAATGACGCGTACAACTCAGAACCAAATATACAGATAATATATGCAAAGACATCAAAACTAGAACGAAAAAACTAAACTGTCAACATGTCGCACCTTTCAATCCAACACCGATTATACTTAGTGCACAACAAAACAAGATATAATACAGGGTGCGTACATGACAGTGTATGTAATCATAACTTTTAGCTTTTTCAATTCGTTTGTAGCGGGCGTATACGCATTAAAAGCTTTCTAGAGGGCAATATTTCACGTTTCAATTCGTGTCTAGCGGGAAATATTTCATGTCTCAGTTCAATTCGTTTGTAGCGGGCGTACAAAATGTTATTCACATTTAAATTTGTGACGTCTAACATCGATAAATTTTGTATCGGGCAAGGTTTTTTAAATGCCTTATTATAACTCCATGGATATGTAAAGTGTATGTAAAAAATCATTATGCGATTACATTGAACACAATTTAAAAAAAAAAAAAATTCTTCTTTGTTGTTTATGGGTTTCATTTGTTATTGTTTTACATGTTGAATAGAAAATTTAATTCTAAGTTTGCTTCCAAAGCAACAATAAATAAATAAATAGCAAATAACAAAAACAACACAACATAGGTCTGCGACTTAATGTTTGTCGTAAAAAAATATATCAAACAATCATTTTTTTAAATAAAAGTACTGTTTAATTGTTATAATGGGTAATGGGTAATGATTTTAACAGGTAATTTATGTTGTAGCGGGCAAAAAAAAATTACCTCACGTTTAAATTCGTGTCGTAGGTCATGCGGGCAATCTCATTATAACTGCTTAGTTAGAGTGTATGTAAACATAACTTTTAGCCGGTTCAGAGGACCGGGCACATACCGGCTAGTATATATATAATTCTCAAAAGGTGTATGTGGGTATGTATGTACATACCGCATAATCTTTTTAAATACTGGACATAAAAACGTGAAATTTCCTACAAATATTCTTTGCGTTACGGTGAACACTGTCAAGGTTTCAAAAAAATAAAAATGACCGCAGTGGTCAGTTTGGTCAAAAAACGCGAATAAAACGACACATTTTGGTTTTATGTTAAAATTGCCGTTCCAACTTTTTATAGTTTTTCGATCGATCGCGCTAAAAATAAATAAGAAAAAAGGACGCGCTGAGATTATTTTTGTATGACGTCATCAAATTTTGCACAGAGCTAACTAGCCGTCTTCTTTTAATGACGTCATCAAATTTTGCGTATTCATGTTAAGTTTAACTTTGATAATTCGATGTTTGCTAATGTACTTTATGAATGAATAGAACAAAATATATTCACGTTTTAATTTGCGTAGTAATTTATAGCGGGCAATTTTTAAATTGTTACAATGGGTAATGGGTAATGATTTTAATGGGTAATTTATGTTGTAGCGAGCAAATACAAAATTCCATCACGTTTAAATTCGAGTCGTATACGAAATATAAAATGTGTAGTTCTTGCGGCCAATCTCATTATAACTGCTAGAGTAGTTAGAGTGCATGTAAACATAACTTTAACCGGTTCGGAGGACCGACACATACCGGCTAGTATATATATAAATCTCAAAAGGAATATGTATGTATGTATGTGGGTATGTGGCTATGTGGGTATGTATATGCCGCATAATCCTTTTAAATACTGGACATAAAAACGTGAAATTTGCTACAAATATTCTTTGCGTTACGGCGGTGAACACTGTCAAGTTTTTTAGAAAATTTAAATGACCGCAGTGGTCAGTTTGGTCAAAAAACGCGAATAAAACACAACTTTTGATTCACACTTGAATTTCTGACTTAGCTAGCTAAGGCCAGTTTTTTTAACAGTCAGGCTCGTCAGTAAACCTGCACTGTCACCCAGTAGCACAAATCCTATACTATAGGTACATGCATCCAGGCACCGGGTGTTTCTCGAGACGGGATTGCAGCGTCCATTGTTTCCTCCCCACCGAGACCATTGGCCTCTCGGCAGTGTAATGGATCTCGGACCCGCTGCGGGGGCTGTCCCCCATGCGTTCGCCCGCCGGTGTATTCTTAATTGGAATGTATAGGCGGTTTACACACTACGCCAGTCTTTTAGGCCATAAACTTGACAGCAAAAATTGTTATGCATATGCCAGTGTCAGGGCGACTAGAAACAATTTAAAAGAACAAAACCTAAATACCGAAAAGAAAAGTTTTCACTCCAGTTTGTATTGTAATATTGTCTTTTGTCTTACTCTCTCAACAAAACACATTGCAGTCATTCTTTTCTCCGTCATTTTGACGGGCATAACCACTAGTAATTACATAAATGACATATATTTCTCTTGGAGTTAAAACTGACAACTCTAGCCTACATATTTTTTTAGGGTTTGAAATGAGATTAAGCTGTTTTTTTTCTTTTTTTTTTCTGTTTTTTTTTGGGGGGGGGGGGGGTTATTGGGCAAAATTTAGATATTAAACTGCGCAAATAAAAATCTGCTTCGACTGTTCGAATTTAAAATCTATGTTATTCATAGAAGAAAAAAAGAAAAAAGACAAATACAATTTATTGGTCTGGTAAAGAAGTATTTTTAAAATGTATGCACTGTTGTTTAACATACACATGATGTTAAGGTACAAGCGCGTGCTCTTTATTACCGATCGAATGATCGGTCACCTGGTACTGTATATATATATATATATGTTTGGAAATTTTCTTCAAAAGCCTTCTAACGATTTTCTTCATGTTTTAATGCGCGACTTGTTTCACCTGAAAAAAATCTACAGCTTTTCGGCCCCACAAATAAAAATCGGAAATGAACGTTAGACGAAAATACCCTTTAGATTTATCGTAGATAATTGATTTTGGCCGTGAAAACATGCCATTGCTCGACCCACGTGTATCGCGGCTTTCAACAGTGGTGTTTTGTTGCGTCGCAATTATGACGTTTCGGGAATACCCGTAGGCCTACTACAGCAGAAAGAAGTTTAATTTCTTGTGTTTAGACTACTGTTTAGCACGGATGGTAGATATAATTTAAAGCAAAACTAAGTGTAATTTATGAAATGCAGGGGTATGCAAACTACAGCCAGTGGGTTGACAAATATTAGTATGCGGCCCTCGAGGCTTACTAGGCCTATTTAGATGATAAAATCTTCAATGTATTTTAGATTAAATAAAAGAAAATAGCAGCTTAAAAATTATATGAGGAAAAGATAAATGGAATCTTTATGACCATGTTGGAAATGTTTTCCATTACGTATTAATTACTAGTGAGATAATAGTTTTACGTTAAAGTAATAACAGAATTAGATATAGGTTTCACCAAACTCTATATTTTACTTTTTTTATTATCAAATATTGTTTGGAAAAAAAACACGTCGAAAATAATAATTTAGATTAAACTTCAATATATTTTAGATTAAATTTAAAAAAAAGAAAAACAAATAAATATGTACGTATTAATTAAAAGTCAGATAATAGTTTGCCGTTTAAATAATTACAGAATTAGATGAAGTTTCAACAAACTAAAGGTCTATTTTGAACTTTCTTTTATCTGACATTGTTTGGAAAAAAAAACACCTCTAAAACTTTTTTGTGTTTAAACAACGAATAGATGTATATAGTGTACACTGTAGCAGATTACACTACTTTGTATATAGTGTTCACTGTAGCAGTATACACTACGCTGTAAATAGTATACAATGTAGCAGTATACTCTACACTCTACACTGTAAATAATATACACTGTATATCCACTTTTTTTAAATTCAATGCATATGTTTACAAATGTTTCATACAAAATATGTATATTATTATAATATTAGTATTTAAGTTTATTGCTCAAAATGTAAACAATTTTTTTAAAATGTTTATTATACCATTGTTTTAATTAATCAATATTATTTTTTGCCGCGATAGTTTATTTTAAATAGTAACACAAATGGAGAATATTAGATAATGTTAACACTAAACTATATATTTTTACTTTTTGTCAAACAATGTTTGGAATAATACATTGAAAACATTGAAAATCTATATATATATAAAAAGATCGTGTTTGTGTCCCCACGGATCCCCATTGGTCAATGTGTGAGTTTGTGTCACTGACTTATTTAGGCCTAGTCCTATATTATACTGTCTAATAGCTTTTCACATCTGACATGCGTCTTCTCTAGCTAAGTTGTTAACGTTAGGACTGCTGTGCGGGCGACCCGGGTTCGATTCTCCAGTTAGACTATACCTTTTTTTTCTACATTTTTTTTCAAACTTTTAAAAACTAAAGACATTGTAAATCTACGGGCAATTTAGATTTTGGTTAAATAAAAATACTTCCCTATTTTTTTACCCGATTAAAATATTTATTTTAAATTACTTTCTTAATTAGGTCTTCAGGAAAAAAAAAGAATTTAAATATTAGATTTATAGCTTTCTTTTAATTGTAGTTTATAAAAATTTTATCTGCACCTTATACAGTCCTGTTTTTTTTTTCACCCGGGCAACGCCGGGCAATGTAGCTTGTAATAACTATATACTTTTGTATAAGATATTTTTTACAAGTGATTTACAAACTATACTTATTGTCAGTGATTGAAACAGAGCATAATAAAAAGTCTATGGTCAAAGGGAGATAACCAATGAAAAGAAGAATATACTTTGACCTTAAATAGTAAAAACAGACTTTATTTATTATATGAGAAGAGAAGACTAGGGTTACTGCGCAGTTGAGTGATTTGTTGTTAATTCACGTGTTAGGTTACGAGACTCGACCTTAGTCAGTAGTGTGTGCAACGAGCTCTTGTGAGATAGGAGCTGTATTTTGATGTGGAGATTTTGTAATGGAGATAATATAGGAGATCTCAGTGAATCTATTCTGTAAATTCTATTATGTAACTTGCAATGCAATTGAGTGAATATATATATATATATAAGTAATATATATATTATTATTACTTATGGATTTTCGACTAAATTGTGAGGACATAAAAATGTGTGTGTAAATAAACTTATCTATATATTTTACTGTTCCTGGAGTTTTTAGTACTTTTATGAACGCCTCGAAGATATGTGTGAGTGAATGATACGAGTACAGAAACATACAACTTACAACTGGTGGCAGCGGTGGGATCTACCATAAAGAAAAAACGTTGGCAAGTAATAAAAATCAAAATTTTCGTTCGTCGTACAATACGTCCTATGCAGTGGAGGCCCAGGGCATGAAGAATTTGCCGGCCCTCAATATTTTAATATCAAGTATATACTTGAATTGCGTGTAAACACTAGTACTACATGACAAAGTACTACTAAAGCAAAGACCAATAATACTATGAACTCAACATCTAAAATATAAAGTTTTGTCAACGGAAAACATTTTAGACATTTTTAGACATTTTTAACTTGATTTAATTTCCTAAAGGATTCAAAATGGCGGCGCACCTTGGTTCTTCAACCTTGAACTTTGAATAATTATTGTTGATTCAAAATGGCGGCACACTGTTGTCAATCACCTTCGTTCTTCAAATATTATACAGCATCAGTGAACTTTGACTAATTATTTTATTGTGCATATACATCCCGACGTGACATTGAATGTCAGTAAACAGATTAGCCGGAAGTCAGATGTAAAGATCTTGTGATATACACAGTACCAATATCATCGGAGATGGCAGATTTCACGTGAAGTGAAGACAGATCACACAATTGTCATAGTGTGCCTACCGTATGCTAGTCATACATGGATATGTAAAACTTTCAGACTCGTCATAGTCGGAATATTGTGTTAACATTACATCAAGGCATTGAAGAAACTGACACTGATCGTTACTATCGTTACATCAAGTCATTGAAGAAACTGACACTGATCGTTACCATATCCTCTTTCTTATATGTAATTACTGCCTTACTATATTAGTAATTACTTTATTAAATAGGATAATTTCATGTTATATGTATACACTATGCATGTGTGGGAGGTTGGAGGTAGTCTATGTTAAGACCTCAATACTTTTACTTCTGTCTATACTCTAATTCTGTTTCTTTTCGAGGTTTTAATGTAGATGATTATATAGGGATAATTGTTTCATTTACAAATATACTCGTTAGCTGTGTAAGTCTTGTTTGTGATAGTAAATAATTGTTGTATTGTTATTAAAACATCATATTAATTGGTCAATGTTTATATATTGTAATTCTATTGTTGAATTCCTCTTGGTATTGTCTATTTAAAGCAGCAAGTATTTTGTTTTTTGTGTTCATATGCATTTTATATGTTGAATTTGTAAACTGGTTAGAGCAAATCCATTATTTGTAAAGTAGCTTGATAGAGTATTTACAAATAATTTATTATGCAAATAACTTTGGAGTACTGTAAATAATATAATTAATTTTTGAATTCTTTTAAAAGATGCAATAACATAGTTCTGAGGTAACATAATATTGCGCACATACAGATTCAGTACATTGTATAAATAGTCACAAAATAAGCTTTGTAACACATAGTAAATTTTGGGGTGGTCCAGAAGTTGAACTTTCATTTGACTCAAGTAATTCATGGTGAGTAAATAAATTATTTTATCATTGCACATTTATTGTCCTACCGCAGGAACTTAGTGTAATTATGTCAAGAAAGAGACTAGTCATATAAGTCATCAAGCTTTGACGAACTCTATAAAAATATAAATGTGAACAAATAATCATGTAAGTCATCAAGCTTTGATTATCATTGGGTCACATTTTAGTATAACTAATATGTAGAATCTGTGTTATTAATCATATCAGTATATGATTAAGTTGGTCACAGAACAAATAAATGTAATTTGTGTAATAAATAAAACATACTTTAAAAATTGTGTAATAACAAATACATAATAACACTGGACAAATAAGCAAATAAAAAAAAATGGCTTCGTTTGAAACTAATGCACAAATGTATGCCAGGGCTAAAGAATTAGCTATGGACTATGAAATAGAGAAAAAAGACAGGATGAAATTTATTGAAGAAAAAGTTCACGCTTGGACTTTAGAACAAAAACAAGAACAAAAAGAGATAGAAAATAAGGAAAGAGATAGAAGAGCCGAAGAAAGAGAAAAACATAAATTAGAAGCTGAAATAGCTCAGCACACAGAAGATAGAGAAATTGAAAAATTGAAAATAGCTCAGCACACAGAATTAGAACATAAAAGGTATGAGACTGAATTAGAGTTAGGAAAAATGAAGGTCACAGAATCTTACAATCATCATAAGGTTAATGACAAATTTAATGTACAGCCCTTTGATGGAAAAGAAAATAATTTAAATAGTTTCTTATCTATTTTTGAGGAAAATTGTATAGCTAATAACTTACCAAAAGATAAATGGGCTGCTAAATTATTAGGAGCAGTTAAAGAAAAGGGGCTAAAAGCAGTAGGTGAAGGAATTGGTAGAACATATGACCAAATAAAAACAGCAATGTTCAATTTTTATAATTTTACACCTGATCATTTAAGAAAACAATTTCATAATGTTAGACTGGAAGCTAGTGACAACACTGATAGGTTCATTAATGACATAAGCCAATACCTAGAAAAATGGTTAACACTAAGTAAAGTGGACATAAATAATCCCAGACATATATTAGACATGATAATTATTGATAAAATTCTCACAATGGCCACTCCAGAACTATTTACATATCTTAAAGAAAGAAACATTAGAAATGTAGAAGAATTGAAAACAGCCTTAAATAATTACAAGGACAGTCATCCTGGTGTGGCACTTAGTAAAAATGAAGATACAAATAATTTGAATGCTTTTGAAAACAACTTGAATGTTTTCAATGCATATCAAAATCAGGACAACAGACCAAGAAACCAAAATAGGAGTAATGCTAGGAACACTAACTATCCTTTCAGAAGACATAGTTTGTCACCCACAAGAAACACTAATTCCAATAATCAAAATAATGGTAGATTTTTCAATAGAGGTAACAGCAGTACTATTATAATAATAGAGGTTACTTTAAACAAACTAGAGGTAACAACAACAAAGGCTATTACAGTGGCAATAATAGTAGAGGTTCTTACAATCAGTCTAGATGTAATAGCAATAGGGTCAATGATAATCCTACATCAATAAAATGTTATAATTGTCAGGGTTATGGGCACATATCTTATGATTGTTCATCACCGTTTCAGGGCCAACAAACTGAACCTAAACAATTGTATGACAGTAACTTTTCTCAAAGTAACAATTTTTCAACTGTAGCACCACAGGCTAATACTGGAAAATACTTTACTAACATGCATGAAGCAGGTGGACAGTTATACTTGTTCCCTTCTTATGTTAATCACATTCAGACCATGACATTGAGAGACACTGGATGCTCGTGCTTAATAGTACAAGCTAATCTAGTTGAGTCTGATCAATATATTGATGACATAGAAGTAATTACACTAGGTGATGGGAGTTCCATTACATGCAAATGTGCAAATATTTTAATTGACACTCCTTGGATCGCAGGGAAAGTAAAAGCTGTCGTAATGCCCAAATGCACCGCTCCACTTATCATAGGTAATGCAACCAATGTTAAACCAGACAATTCAGTACAAATTTTTGAAGAATGGATTAGGAATAGACTAGATATAAAAGAAATTCAGAATCCTATGACTTTGAATGAATTCAATAATGATCCTATCAGTACACTATCTCAAAATCTATGTATTTTAAAGTCAAATAATGTTCAATCACATGAATGGATAAAAATGTTGGAACCTGTAAAGCTAATAAGTAAAGAAAATAACTTCCATAATTGGAATGGTACTCAACAAATTGGTCAATAAAATTGAAAATAAGTGTAATGAATTGAGTGTTCCTGCTGAATTGAAATCTATAATTTTGACTCAGCATGTTTGAAATCATGATAAAGCTTTAAAGATAGCAAATGATCATTTGGATAACTATGAAAACCAAAAAGATGTCTTAAAGAAACATTTAACTGTAGCTATTAGCAAGAAACAGACATATAAACCAGAAATACGTAATCAGGAAAAGAATCAGGTAGAGAAGCAAAACATTTGCTGAAATAAACACTGTAACGCATAATGAAAAAACAGTGCTAGAAATGGGTAAAATAACTCATCAATTGTTACAAGCTGAACAGAAAAAAGATGACTACATAAATAAATTGTTAGAAAATAAAACAAATACTAAAGAAGGTGAATTCAAACAGAATAAAGGTATAGAAATAAAGAATGGAATAGTTATTCGATTCAATATAGATGCACAAATGCATAACAGAGAAGAGCAGATAATAGTTCCCAAGACATTAGTAAATACAATAATTGTAGCTGGACATAGTAAACCACTAAGTGGACATTTAGGTACAGATAAGACGTACCATACAGTAAAAAGAAATTTTTGGTGGAAGGGAATGAAAAGAGACATTCAACATCACATAAAAGAATGTTGTAATAGTTGTTTAAGAAAAAATAAGAACACATCTACTCACATAGCTCCCATTCAAGAATTTAATGTGATAGGAATACCATTTCATAAGGTTGCAATAGACACAATAGGTCCCATGACAATGACTAAAACTAATAAAAACAGATTTGCTTTAGTTATCATTGACTTAGCCACAAAATGGGTAGAGGTTATTCCACTGAAAGACATAACATCTGAACGCATTTGTACGGCTTTGTTGTCGGTATTTACAAAGTATGGTTTTCCTAGGGACATATTAAGTGACAATGGAACACAGTTTGTTTCCAATTTAACTAAAGCATTCCATGAATTGCTAGAAATAACCCAGATATTTTCCACTCGATATCATCCACAGTCCAATGGATGTGTGGAGAGACTTAACCAGACAATTAAACTAATGATACAAAAATGCTGTATAGATAAGCCTAAGGAATATGATGTTTATTTACCTATGCTTTTGTTCGCATATCGTAATGCTATACACCAGACAACTAATTATTCACCATTTGAATTAATGTTTGGAAGAAAAGCCAATAGTCCTTTGGACAATTTCAAAAATACAATACTTAATAATGATGACATTGAGTATAATACAGAAGAGTATATCGAAGATTTAAAATCCCAACTTGGTTATGTAAATAAAATAGCTAATGAAAATTTAGAAATGTCAGGACAAAAACAAAGAGAAATAAAAAACAAACATAGGTATTTGAGAACCTTAAAACCTAATGATCTAGTATTGTTTTTTTCACCAACGCCAACAAATAGTAATAAAGAATGGCATGGTCCATATACTGTTAAGAAAAGAATTAATACAGTTTCATATGAAATCTCTGTAAAAGACTCTATAAGAAAATTTCATATCAATGATCTTAGAAAATATTCAGTGACAGCTGAAAACATTAACAAAATTGAACATAATGTGACGTCTGAAAATAGTAGTGAAGATTATGTAGTGATAAAACTGAATGATAACACAAATGTTTCACAAGTGCAAAATTGTAATGTACTACAAAATAGCAATACTAAACAAAGCTATAAAGACATTTCTTTAGCTCATTTAAAAGAATTACAAATCACAGAAGTGAAGGAAATATTAAAGAAATTTGACAAAGTAATTTCAGACAAACCTGGTCATACAGAGACAATAGAACACTGTATAGAATTAAATGATGAAACACATTTTAGAGCCAAAGTATATCAGGTACCCCAAATGCAGAAAGCAAATGTTGAGAAAGAGTTAGATACATTGTTAGAAGAAGGGCTGATACGCAACTCGATATCACAAATTTCGTCACCTATGGTGATAGTAAAGAAGAAAGATAATAGCATTAGATTATGCTGTGATTATCGAAAACTAAATGCAGTTACAAAAATAGATCAGGAAGGCTTAGCTAAAATAGAAGACATTGTTAATGAGATAGGGAAAGGAAAAATATTCTCTACCTTAGATTTAACTAGAGGATTTTGGCAAATCCCTATGCAGGAACAATCTAAACAATACACGGCATTTACAACAGATCAAGGATTATATGGATGGAATGTAATGCCTTTCGGATTGATTAATAGTAATATAATAATAATAATGAGCACTTTTATAGCGCAACTATCCATGCTATAATAGCATGCTCAGTGCGCTGTCATGACATAGATACAAGAGCACAAATTAGACAATGATTACTTAAACATATAGGACTTTAGGTTCTTTTTAAAAGACTTTGCTTCATTTTGCCTTAGTGAAATAGGCAAATTGTTCCATAATACGGGCGCCACCGCCTCAAAGGCCTAAGTAATGACTTTTCACTTGAACGGAGATCTCTTGCTGGAACATATGTTGTAAGAATGTTTTGAAGATAGCTAGGTGCAGTGCCATCCAAGCAGCTGAATGCCAGGGAAAGAAGCTTAAATTCAATTCGCTTTTGCACGGGGAGCCAGTGGAGATCCCTAAGTATAGGGGTGATGTGAGCGGACCTCTCGACCAGAGATACTATGCGTGCAGCATTGTTCTGCACCTTCTGGAGTCTCTCAATCTGCTTTTATGGAATCCCCCACAAGCAGCTGTTGCAGTAATCAAGTCTTGAGAGAATAAGAGAGACGGCAACAGCATTTGCTGTTTTCTTGTTTAGATGAGGCTCGTAATTGCATAGAGCATGCCCGGACGACAGAGCTGACATGGGTAGTCATTGAAAGTTTACTGTCAATAAACAAGCCAAGATCTTTTACATAGTCAGATAAGGTAATTTCAGCAGTGCCAACTTTTATTGCTTCTAGCTTAGAGGTTTTAAGTTTAGCATGAGACCCAGACAATATTGCCACTGTTTTATCATCATTTAGCTTTAGCCTATTTTCCACCATCCACGATTTCACTGACAGGCAGCAGTCTTCAAGAGATTTTACAGCCGCAGCACAGGAAGCAGGATCAGGATTGAAACTAATGTATAATTCCGTGTCGTCAGCAAATAGCTTACGATTTACGCCATGGGTACTAATGATTTTGCCGAGTTTACTAGTATAGATAGAGAATAGTATAGGTCCCAATACAGAGCCTTGTGGTACTCCGCACCTCAGTGGTGTGCTCTGCGAAGAAGCTTGTTTTACCACAACATATTGGGTCCTATCCTCCAAATAAGACGTGAACCACCGCAGCGCATTACCCGTGATGCCCATCTCCTTTTTAAGCCTGGCTAGAAGAAGCTCATGGTCAATTACGTCGAAAGCTGCACTTAAGTCAAGCAACACTAATAGTGATAGTTCGCCACGATCAGCACTACAAAGTACATCATTTAGGACTCGCAGAAGTGCTGTTTCGCAACTGTGGCCATGACGATATGCAGATTGGAACGGGTCAAGTAGATTATTAGCATTAAGATGCTGCACAAGTTGTTGCGACACAACTCTCTCAAGTATTTTAGAAATAAAGGAGAGATTTGAGACCGGGCGATAGTTATTGCAGTCATTCATATCTAAGCCATTTTTCTTCAGGAGGGGCTTAATGATCGCCGTTTTGAATGGGCGTGGAATTTTGGCAGACAGTAGGCAGGTGTTTATAATACGTACAAACACAGGAAGTAGAATGTCCATGCATGTCAGCACAATTTTGGTAGGGATGGGGTCAACAGTGGAATATGTAGGTTTAGATGATAGAATAATACGTTTAAGTCCTTCCTCACAAACAGGGATGAGTTCCACTAATGGGATACCTGCGAAGACATCATCCACTAGGGGCAAAGAATCACGCTCTTCAAAGCTTTTCCTAATTTTCTCGACTTTGTCAGTGAAGAATTTGCTAAGTGTTTCCGCTGCTTTCTCACTGCTCATGTCAGGCAGAACGGGGGTTTCAGATCTTTTTCCAAGAAGATCATTGACAATGGAGAACATCTTGCGTGAGTCCGTTCCTGCAGACTTTAGAAGAGATTGAATATGAACCGACTTTTCATGCCTGATCACTTGAGCGAACCTATTTCTTTCTTTCCGAAATATTTTTTTGTCACATTCAAGTCGAGTTCTTCTCCAACGCTTTTCAGCTAAACGACGGATTGACTTCGCTTTCCGAACTAAAGGGGAGTACCAATAGGAGTCCGGTCTGTCACTAACAAGTTTTTCCGTCACTGGGGCGTAGTCATCCAGTAAAGTGGAGAGAGTCTGTATTGTGACATTTACTAAAATGATGCGCAAAATAATACCTAGACATCCCAATATTGTTCATTATGTAGATGATATTTGCATATTCACTGAGACTTGGGAACAACATTTGAAAGTTTTAGAAGAATTGTTAGCAATACTAGCTGAACATAATCTAACTATTTCACCACAAAAGATTGAAATTTTTAGGACATAAATTTAAAAATCAGGCAATACAACCAATTGATAGGATGCAAGAAAAAATGTTGAACATAAAGAAGCCTGAAACAAAAAAACAAGTCAGAGCTTTGTTAGGACTATTTTGTTACTATAGAGATTTCATTGAAAATTACAGTCAAATAGTACAACCACTTGTAAATTTAACAAGAAAAGGTCAATCTAATACAAAAATAAATTGGACTTCAGAATGTGAAAAAGCAATGCAAAATTTAAAAATACTATTTTCTAAAGAACCAATTTTAACTACCATTTCAGCTAAAGATACAATCATTTTAGCTACTGATGCCTCTTGGCAAGGTCTTGGTGCATGTTTAATGAAACATTGTCTGGAGGAAAATAGTAATATGACAAATAAAAAAGAAAAGAAAATTATGGGTATATACAAACCAGCATTGTATATAAGTAGATCACTGACAAAAGCAGAGAAAAAAAACTCTGTAATTGAGTTGGAAGATTTGGCCATTGTATGGGCAGTAACTAAACTAAGAAGATATTTGTTAGGTCGTAAATTTACAATATTTACAGATCACAAACCTTTGATTAATTTCAATGTGAGCAATGTGAACAATAATAGGATCAATAAGTTTGCAATGAAACTTAGTGATTACCAGTTTAACAAACAAAGTATTAAAGGGACAGACAATCACATACCTGACATACTGTCAAGATTAGCCATGTAAACAGTCACACAATCATTGTACATAATTACACTTACTAACATTGTCTACTAACAATAACTAACAAACTATACTAACAAATATTATTACATGTATGATTTATTTATATATGACATAACCTATGTATTGATTTATGACTTATATGGAAGTATTATTATATTTTGGATCTAAAAATTACATGAATGTCATTTTTATTTATGGGCAAGGGGGGGTGTCAGGGATTGAAACAGAGCATAATAAATGGTCAAAGAGAGATAACCAATGAAAAGAAGAATACACCTTGACCTTAAATAGTAAAAACAGACTTTATTTATTATATGAGAAGAGAAGACTAGGGTTACTGCGCAGTTGAGTGATTTGTTATTAATTAACGTGTTAGGTTAGAGAAAGATCGGAGGGAAGGTTACGAGACTCGACCTTAGTCAGTAGTGTGTGCAACGAGCTCTTGTGGGATAGGAGCTGTATTTTGATGTGGAGATTTTGTAATGGAGATAATATAGGAGATCTCAGTGAATCTATTCTGTAAATTCTATTATGTAACTTGCAATGCAATTGAGTGAATATATATATATATATTATTATTATTACTTATGGATTTTCGACTAAATTGTGAGGACATAAAAATGTGTGTGTAAATAAACTTATCTATATATTTTACTGTTCCTGGAGTGTTTAGTACTTTTATGAACGCCTCAAAGATATGTGTGAGTGAATGATACGAGTACAGAAACATACAACTTACACTTATGATTTATATATGTGCCCAAGTAAGAAATATTAGACTATGTTACGAAGTCAATATGAAATCTGGTAAACTAGTAAAAATGTATTACATCTATTCGTAGATCTTTTAAATTTATATCAAACATATTTGCCGGCCGTAACTCATTGTAAGCTTGAATAGGGTGAGGGACGGAGTTAAAAAAATTGTAATAATTTTATAAGATGGGTCACTAGAAAGTTTGACAGTTGTTAAAGTAGGGGAAGGGGTAGAAGAACTAAAAATTGTAACGTAATTCACGATATTTTAAATTTAAACTTTTTATTTTCAGTCTTTTAAATACATAACATAATGACATAAATGACATATATTTTTGTTGCATTTAAAACTGACAACTCTAGCCTACATTTTTTTAGGGTTTGTAATGAGATTAAGCTGTTTTATTTTCTATTTTTGTATATATATTTATTTATTTTTGGGGGGGGGGGGGGTTATCGGGCAAAATCTAGATATTAGACTGCACAAATAAAAATCTGCTCCGACTGTTATATTTTAAAGGTCACTAGAAAGTTTGACAGTTGTTAAAGTAGGGGAAGGGGTAGAAGAACTAAAAATTGTAACGTAATTCACGATATTTTAAATTTAAACTTTTTATTTTCAGTCTTTTAAATACATAACATAATGACATAAATGACATATATTTTTGTTGCATTTAAAACTGACAACTCTAGCCTACATTTTTTTAGGGTTTGTAATGAGATTAAGCTGTTTTATTTTCTATTTTTGTATATATATTTTTTTTTGGGGGGGGGGGGGGGGTTATCGGGCAAAATCTAGATATTAGACTGCACAAATAAAAATCTGCTCCGACTGTTATATTTTAAAGCCTATGTTATTCATAGTAGAAAAAAGAAAAAGACAAATTCAATTTTTTGGTCTTGTAAAGACATATTTTTTAAATTTATGCACTTTTGTTTTACACATTATGTTAAGGTACAAGCGCCTGCTCTTTATTACCGATCGAATGATCGGTCACCTGGTACTATATATATATGTGTGTATGTATGTCAGAAAATTTTCATCAAAAGCGCTCTAACGATTTTCTTCATGTTTTAATGCACGACTTGTTTCACCTAAAAAAAATCTACAGCTTTTCGGCCCCACAAATAAAAATCGGAAATGAACGTTAAGAGTGAAGAGTGGCGTGCTTTGACAGAGGCCCTATGTTCCACAAGGAACCCAAAAGACATATGATGATGATGATGAATGCTGGTTTTGCCTGAGAAATAGGCACATATTGAAAAAACAGTTATACTGCAAGATGGCAAACTCTAAGCTGTGAAAGATGTGTGGGCAGAGAACAATAGAATAACAAATCCTAGAAAGAAAGTGGAGATGGATTGGACTTACCGCCAGGAAAAGTAGCAACATCTGAGTTAGGGGAACCTCCAAGGCAAACGGCAAAGATAAGCGCACAAAGAGACGAAGCATGTTGGATGAAGCTGGACGAACTGGAAAGAGATGGGAAGAAATGAAACGACTGACAAGAGTCCATAGAGAGTGGAGTGCTTTGACGGAGGCCTTATGTTTCACAAGGAACCCAAAGGACAAATGATGATGATGAATGTTGTTGTCTTTAAAATTGATGCAATATCATCACGACAAGTGTCTTGTCCGGTAATAAATAGGGGTTTTGGTTCTGGCACACACTTCTGTACCCATCGGTCTCAAATCTGGCTAAGTGTGTAAACCAACGATACGCTCCCATTAAGAATACACCTGTGGACAAACGTACGGAGGACAGTACAGTACGACCTCGGTGGGGTGGAAGAAATGTGCACTCGCCCGTTTTTAAAAAGATATTTACAAAATCTGTTCTGGCACAGGGACTGGCATATGTGTGACTGATGCCGACATGTTTATAAAGGCACCACTATGATGGTTTCTAGTGAGACAGGAAGGCAGTAGTTTCATGGCTGATGGAGGCTGATGTTGGGGTGTTGATGCCCTGTCAGGCAGTGTTGTGTCTAATGTCCCACATAGTCATGTTCGGCAGTACTTTCTGCCAGTTTGTTGGATCCAATGAATATAACCTACTGACTTTGAATGCTTTCGGGGCGAGACAATGCCAAACGTATGCTTGGTGAAAATTTCAACTTCATTTTGTTTATTGTCAGGTTTCTGCTCATTTGTTTCATTGTTTGTAAAATGCCCACATCTAGCAGTTGCAAGATGTGTGTGAATGGGCAGGTGGGGAATATAGTATTATATAGCGTATGTTCTTGTCTTGACATATGGTAGCAGCATGGATTGAATTGTTACTTTAAATGTCGTCATCGCCTAACAGCAGAATAGGCTTTTCTATCTATGCTGTTTAGGCACAAATACCTGCTCAAGGCAATCGGCAATAATGGTCTGATTTCTCCGTCCATTAGTGGATTTCGTGAAGGATTGTTTATATAGGCCTACTTCATTTTACATTTAGTTTTATTAAATGAATGGTTCCCCTTAAAATGCTAGCTCTCTCCTGCATATCCCGCCATCTTATAAGGCTTCTAGCAAAGCTTTTTGGGCCTTAAAAAAAAAAGGCTCAAAGACATTATAAGATTTCATATTTTAAAACAATGGAATCCTAGCCAATTATTATAATTAAAACATAGGTCTATATGGACCTATATATTAAAAATATCTAGATGTAAATACATGACCGCAATGTATTAATTATAGTCTAAACTAGAAGCGTTACTAATATGGTTGCACACAGGGCATACTTCCCTTACAGCAACCATTGTGGTTGACCAGGTGCCAACACACTCTTTAGCCATGCCCTGAGTGCAACCAGCATGAAATTAGACTTGTCTATTACAATTAACACATTTTATAATGAACACAGTCTTATTTCATCTTTACATAACCTTATTATAATGTTAACCCTTACAGTCCCGGGCGCGTATATAGCGGAACTGAAGGCAGCATAGATAGAAGTAGGTTGGTACGGGAAGGGTTAAAAACTAATTATTTTAATATTCTAATAATTAATGATATAAAGAACAACAACCCCAACATTTTCACAAAGTGAATTTTTTTTCGAAAATTTTTACGACAAATATCTCCTTCCAGAATGGCAGGAGATGATCCGAAAGTAAAGAAAACTTAATTGTAGACTTAAGGAATCATATTCTGCTATCTTTCTTTTTGATTTAACACATATAACGAGAGTTAGGCCAAGTGGTTGCTCAAAGGACTGGTTGCGAGAGTGGCAATTTACACTATATGTAACATCATGCTTAATTTTTTATTCTTTTTAATACGTAATTAGACTATGTCTTTGTTATTTTAAATTCAAATGTTTTTTAAAGCACCGCTTATGTTTAATATAATATTTTAAACTGCTTTAATTTACTTGACTTATAAGTATTTACAGTTTGTTTTATACACATTGGAAATCTATCATTTTTAAGAAGATGTTTATATTATTTAAGTTTTACTTTTTAGTATTTTAATAATGGTGTGAAATATTTATTTTTAGAAACTCTAATTTGATACCTTACTTAAAATGATCATCTGAACGTTCCAAATCTTTGGGTAGCTTCTTTTAAGTAGATACTTACTTTTATATGTTATCTAATATATTGTTTTTTTTTTTGCCAAACTGTTTTAATCATTTTAATACACAAGTTGGTATTTTTTATTGAAATGAAATTTTTAATGTTTTTTTTTAATGTATTGCTAATGTTTAATGTCAAATTATGTACATTGCTCTTAATTACTGAGCAATAAAGTGCACTATATTCTAATCTACCATCTAGCTAACTATCTATCTAGCTACTAGAGAAATTTTAGACTAGAACCTTATAGTAATAGAGCTGTTTTGGCAAGTGACATATAAAATAAATCTAAAGAATGGGAAGTTGACATGCTATTTTTACTTAACTTCTGTGAGCAACAATAGACTTGATTGAATCCCAAGTACAAATGGGAAGGTGTACCAATGAGCAATCTGAAATTAGAAGTTGTAAAGATCTACCAATAAACATCAGTGGCATAGCC
The DNA here is from genome assembly GCA_949126835.1 of Anisus vortex. Lineage (NCBI taxonomy): Eukaryota > Metazoa > Mollusca > Gastropoda > Planorbidae > Anisus > Anisus vortex. The sequence goes on from OX421500.1 coordinate 24,366,037, forward strand.
AGGTTTGCAAGGTGGGGTAAATAGTCCACAGGGGGTGGAAGCAAATAGTAAATAGTGCAAGATGTAGTGGGGTAAAAAGTACTAAAATAAAGTCTGGACCGTAGGGAATAATTAGTAAAATAATGGCTGGGACTGGAGGTATGCATAGCAGGAAGTAGGTCAGTACTTTTTGGGTTAAAAAGTAAGCTTGTGTCATAATTCTAATTATCGTTTATCCTCATAGTAAATCCCCATAGGAGCATAGGGCCGAAACTTTTTCATCGTTCTTGGGATTGGGAGGCTCCCTTTAGAAATTAAATACTTTATTACTTTATTGTGTCCATGATGTGATCGTTGACATGACATTTAATTTTTACTCGTGCGAATCGGACACGATTCTTTTAAAATATTTCAGAACCCAAAAACTCGCAGGTATAAGATAACTTTGAACTGTATAAATCCATAAGAAACGAGGCAGACAGGTGGTACAGGTGTTATATGAGCATCCTCGTCTCGTGCATCAAAGGAGAGAGATTCAATGTATCAAAATTAGGACAAACCCGAGAAGGTAATAATAAAAACTGTAACCGGAGAAACTTCGGAGAAACCCTCGTCAAAATGAAAAGTAAAAAGAATATTTTAATTAACAAAGTTCACGAGTGTCTAAACAATTATTAACAATAAGCATAAATAATCGATCTCCTTCCCCCTACCCTTTCTCTGTTTTCCAAATATATTGATGATTGGGTTAAAGACCAAGTGAAGAGGTTTTTCTCAAAGGAACGAGATTTGGAATAGCCTCATACGGCAGTGACGTATCACAAGGGAAATAAATAAATAAAAATAGACGCTATAAATCTATATTTAACCATTTTGTTAAAAATAAGAACCGGGAAAAGATTCAAAACATGTGGCAATAGATTCAAAACACGTGACAATATTCATTTTTCCTAGTCGGAATCCTTTATGTTACGTCACTTTCCTATATTGCCGGAAATAAAAACATCTCAAATGGCTACGAGATTTGGAGTATTCCTCCGAAAAACACACACATTTAATTGCAAATATTGAACTAATTACTTAAAATTTATCTTTGATATTTTGTATAAATGTTTTTTATTAACATTCAGATACTGAATACACTATTTACTATCAAAATCAAATGTTAACTCAGTTTTGATAAAAAGCTCTTCACTTGGTCTTTAAAGTTTAATGTTTTAATTATGTTGGTTTTAATATGAGGCGTGAGGAAAAATTGCATTAGGGGTAGAAGGTGTTTTTATTATTTTTTACAATAAAGAGCTCATACGTCTTGGTATGTTAGACTTAGCTAGCGCTGTTTGAGTGTGACGATAAGCGAGTAAGTTTATTAAAATTATTGTAGGCCTAAATATAAATTGTCAGGAAAATTTGGGGGTGGAATTAGAACTCATGTGGCCAAGCGAACCAACTTATCAGAAAATTGAAAACAAATGCCAACAATTATATTGATATAATAAAGTCTTTGCACACAATTTTCTGGGACATTAATTAGGGAAGGAGTGAAAAAGGAGGGGGGGCGCAAAAGAAGGCCAGACTGAAAAAGAAGGTAGCCTATATAAAAGACTACAGACTATAATTTTTCAACTATTTTTTAAATCTATTTTGTGTGTAAAATAAAACTAGATCTAACCGGTGTGAGAAGTGGTCGTGTCTATTGGTCTAATTGTTCTTTAATACAATTAAAACAATCACACAAAAAGAAGAATAATACACGTGTAGGCTACTCAATATAAGGTATATTGATAAAAAGTAATTTTGCTATTATATCGAATGAATGGATAACGTGTATGAAATCATATTCTTTTAAAGATTGATTATACATGTAATAATATATTGAGATTAATTACGGAACATATGAAATTTTAAGACAATGGTTCTACAAATAGGCGAATAAACACATTTTGTAAACAAGTCGTTGTTATTGTGTTTTTGCTTTTTGAAATAAAGAACGCATTTTATTAATATCTAAATATATAAACAATAATGAAAAGATATCTTGGCTGTGGGAAAATGAGATTCACGTGTTATCAAGCAAAATGTGTTGTAGCAATAGAACAGGTGAGTAGAGTTCACTTCAAGGAGAGAAATGTGCTGATTGGCTAAGAGGCGTAAACAACAAATCTGATTCAACACATTACTTTACATTTAACAAAAAATCAGTGTGTCTGTGTTGATGACGTCGTAAGCTTGCTTGCAATAGTGTGTGTTCCTTTTAACCCTTTCAGAAACCACAGTTAGTTAGACCTAAATAAATAATATATAAAATCCCAGATGTGTAGCCTTTGAGTAGAAGACTGGGTGAATGTTGTAAAGGGGACGTCCATTTATTACGTCAACAATTTTTATACAATGTTTACCTCCTCACTCCCCTTGTCAACAATTGTCAAACTTTCAGAGTACCCCCCCTGCCAATACAATTATGTCAACAATTGTTTCCCCCCCCCCCTCCATAATATGGTAGCTAACACAATATTATTTTATACACTGGCTTTTATGTTTAAAATATAATTTAGATTGAAAAGTATATCATTATTTTTTTAACTTGTTTAGCAGATTTCAATTTGACTATAACTCTTAAAGGCGTAGCCATGAGTGGAGAGTGTAACAATGTGCCTCTAAGCCGAGGATTTTAACAATATTCCTTTTTCTTTTTGCTTATTTTTATAGAATTTTATAATTAATTAAATTTAATGTTTCATTATTGGTTTTTTAGACAATGTTAGTTTTTCAATAGTTTATGAAGGAAACTGTGCACCAGTTGTAGGCTAAATTCTATTTCCACTGTATGTTCACTTTTCCCACTTGCATTATTTCAATCACTTTACACAAAGCGTTGCCTTCCATCTCCCCTACTTCTATATCTCCTACCTTGCAATCCTGGCTACGCCAATCATAATTATACATTTTTTCTCAAAAGAGACTTAATTATAAATTAATACTTAGGCTAATATTTGAAATTGTCAATAAAATAAATATATTTAAACGACATAATTTTAGCGTTTCACCTATCATAAAGTTGTTAGTATAAAATCTCCTGCCGTGCACTAGATATCCTCATAAACACATATTATTTACACAATCCCCCAATGCTTCACCAGCCCTATGATCAGTTTGGTCTGAATGGTACCTACTACACCACTTGCATTACTCCCTTGGCACCCCCTTCACCACTTGAACTACCCCCCTTTGCACCCCATACAACACTTGCAATGCACCCATTGGCACACCCTTCACCACTTGCACTACCTCTTGGCACCCCTCATCAATAGTCCCCCCTTGTTTGTATTTCTTTCAGTTCGGAATAGAGAGATCTTTAGGCCACGAAGTTGGCGATTTAATTTAAGCATAAACTATTATTAAATGATAGGCTGTAGATGGCTGAATGCGTGTATATCATTAAAACGCACGACTATTTTCCAGTTTTTTTAATTTATAAATTTTATTATAAAAAGTAACATTCTTTACGACAATTTTTCTCGACTCCCCCCCCCCCCTTCCTATTCCCTCCCGCATGTCAACAATTGTCAAACTTTTTCAGATCCCCCCCCCACCCCACTATTTTTACTGACATAATAAATGGACGTCCCATTGGAGACTGACATAATAAATGGACGTCCCATTGGAGACTGACATAATAAATGGACGTCCCATTGGAGACTGACATAATAAATGGACGTCCCATTGGAGACTGACATAATAAATGGACGTCCCATTGGAGACTGACATAATAAATGGACGTCCCATTGGAGACTGACATAATAAATGGACGTCCCATTGGAGACTGACATAATTAATGGACGTCCCATTGGAGACTGTGTTACTAATACCATCGACATATACGTTTTCAGATGGTCTATGGCGACCCCCACGAAATGGTCGTTCGACCCCCAAGTGGGTCGCAACCCACAAACTGGGAACCGCTGGCATACAGTGGACCTCCCTGATCAATTGAAAAAAGAAAAGAAGCGAGACTACCGATATTGGAATTAATTATATTATTATCTGGTTGCCTCCCTTAGATTGTTAATTCCATTCTTAAAAATAGCCTATTTGTGTATAGGAAGCTTTGTCGGGAATTTTTTTTTAATGTTATTTCTTCAAATTATGAAATAAAAAAAATTTAAGTTATGAAGAATTTGAAAATATAAAATTTTATAAATGACATGAATACATGTTCTAATTGTTAACAAAAAAAAAACAATGAAATAAATACAATCTGGCCACTGCCAGCTTTAATTTAAACAAAGAAATGCAATACTAAATAATAATAAAAGCAAATAAAACATTAGATTCTAACAATAATTATCAGTAACGAGCGTACGATACATCTGATTGTTTATAAGTAAGAATATATAAACAAGAATGTGACGTATTATGTAGGACTGAATATATCTCCTTAGTAATGTAAAATATTGAAAGTCTGTCGATTGGGTAGACACGTTAGTCGTATAGGGAAATTCTTTAATCAAACCATTAACCAACATCAGGGATATGTGTACCCTATTTAATTATTTAATGTTTTGATATAGACATATATATATATACACACATAGAGATATATAGATAGATGATAGATGAATAGATAGATAGATGATAGATAAATAGATACATAGATGATAGATAGATAGATGATAGATGATAGATAGATAGATAGATAGATAGATAGATAGATAGATGATAGATAAATAGATAGATAGATGATAGATAAATAGATAGATAGCTGATAGATAAATAGATAGATAGATGATAGATGATAGATAGATAGATAGATAGATGATAGATAAATAGATAGATAGATGATAGATGATAGATAGATAGATAGATAGATAGATAGATAGATAGATGATAGATAAATAGATAGATAGATGATAGATGATAGATAGATAGATAGATAGATAGATAGATAGATAGATAGATAGATAGATAGATAGATGATAGATAGATAGATAGATAGATAGATAGATAGATAGATAGATAGATAGATAGATAGATAGATAGATAGATAGATAGAGAGATAAATCTGATCGCTGGTTTCATTAAATATATTAATATCTTACTGTTAGATGTGTAACTATTTATTCAGGAACTATATGGGTGATTTAAGTGTAATCTATGTTCTATAACCGTCCATTTCATTGAGTTGTGTGTGTGTAAGACCAAAGTTGGTCGACAATTTAGCTTGATAATTAAATTGTAGTCTACAACTATTGTAATATTATTCATAACTATCGTAATAATTATTTCTCTTTTGTATTTCATATATAAGATCAGATAAGATTTCTTTATTGATCCAAACAAATGGCAATTTGTCTTGATTACAGATGTTTTGTCCTTCAGCATATTTTAAACAAAATACAATAATTATTTGTAATTTGTATACAAGCACAGAAATATACTATAAAAAATAGACAAGCGCACACACAAACACAATTTATCATGCAAGAAAAAGTTCATTAATAGTCAGCTATTGTATTCTGGCTGACTGACGTCTTGACGATATATTTCTTGTTGAGTATGGTAGATAGTATGGCCGGAGGCTGACGCACAATAATTCTTCGTCTGGTGTGCATATTCTTCTTTTGGTGCAATGCAATTGGTATTGCAATATTGTTTCTTTATATAGACAGCCAGCCATCCAACTTTACCAACTGTCACTGTTGACTGTCTGAACAGATAGACAGCCAGCCATCCAACTTTACCAACTGCCACTGTTGACTGTCTGAACAGATAGACAGCCAGCCATCCAACTTTACCAGCTGCCATTGTTGACTGTCTGAACAGATAGACAGCCAGCCATCCAACTTTACCAACTGCCACTGTTGATGGTTCTGTCTGAGCGAAGCAGATAAAATGTGCATTACTCTATTGTCAAAAATGTTAATTGCTAAGAGTGTTTTCCTTAGTGTGTGTGTATGTAAAGTTGCCTACTGTAACCAGTTTTAACTATTATTGACCCAGTCATCAATGTAAAGAAATTTTATGACCTTAAGAAAACTGTATGCAATTCATAAATATACACAGACAAGTACAATCAAAATATAATCTTAAAAACTTGTACACTGACCTATATATTGATGTATCCATTGTCCTGATATTATGAACGTTGTTGAGAACCCCTGTTATTTTTACACAGTTCAGTGATCCAATGCGAATTTGTCTTTTGGTTATTTTGATACAGTACACAATTAATTTAGTCTAAACTAACATATCATACTATTATTATAATTATTATTTAATAATAGGTTTTCTGTTGATAATAATAGTTTAAAATGTAAAAGTATTTTTTTTTTCTTTCATTTCAGTCGTAGGTAGTTTATCTGTTCATTTCCTTTTTTTTTTCTTTTGATAATGAGTGATAGTCTAATTAGACCAATCATTTGACACTTGTTTTTTTAAATGTTTTAAATAATGTGCAGATTTATTGGCACAGCTCCACTACATACATGCATAAACAAACATACGTACATACACACACACAGACGTCAAGTCCATCTTGAGATTTTTACTACTGAAAAACAGAAAGTTGGAGGAACTCTTTAGCAATGAGTCTAATAAAGAGATCACGTTATACTGCCTTGTCGGCAAAATCCGTTTTGTTTGGTTGAGCTGCGTGAGTCAGTGAGAGGCAAATATTTCAATTTTATTTAGTTTGATATATTTTTATGGTTATGAT